>JAMFTG010001440.1:25000-40000 GCA_023974075.1 Chaenocephalus aceratus | reverse complement strand
AAAGAGTGAGGCACACAGCTGGGAGACCAGGGGACACTAAAGAGTGAGGCACACAGCTGGAGACCAGGGGACACTAAAGAGTGACGCACACAGCTGGAGACCAGGGGACACTAAAGAGTGACGCACACAGCTGGAGACCAGGGGACACTAAAGAGTGACGCACACAGCTGGAGACCAGGGGACACTAAAGAGTGAGGCACACAGCTGGAGACCAGGGGACACTAAAGAGAGACCAGGGGACACTAAAGAGTGACGCACACAGCTGGAGACCAGGGGACACTAAAGAGTGACGCACACAGCTGGGAGACCAGGGACACTAAAGAGTGACGCACACAGCTGGGAGACCAGGGGACACTTAAGAGAGACCAGGGGACACTAAAGAGTGACGCACACAGCTGGAGACCAGGGGACACTAAAGAGTGACGCACACAGCTGGAGGACCAGGTGACACTAAAGAGTGACGCACACAGCTGGGAGACCAGGGGACACTAAAGAGTGACGCACACAGCTGGGAGACCAGGGGACACTAAGAGTGACGCACACAGCTGGAGACCAGGGGACACTAAAGAGTGACGCACACAGCTGGGAGACCAGGGGACACTAAAGAGTGACGCACACAGCTGGAGACCAGGGGACACTAAAGAGTGACGCACAGAGCTGGAGACCAGGGGACACCAAAGAGTGACGCACACATCTGGAGACCAGGGGACACTAAAGAGTGACGCACACAGCTGGGAGACCAGGGGACACTAAAGAGTGACTCACACATATGGGAGACCAGGGGACACTAAAGAGTGACGCACACAACTGGAGACCAGGGGACACTAAAGAGTGACGCACACAGCTGGAGACCAGGGGACACTAAAGAGTGACGCACACAGCTGGAGACCAGGGGACACTAAAGATTGAGACACACAGCTGGAGACCAGGGGACACTAAAGAGTGAGACACACAGCTGGAGACCAGGGGACACTAAAGAGTGACGCACACAGCTGGAGACCAGGGGACACTAAAGAGTGACGCACAGAGCTGGAGACCAGGGGACACCAAAGAGTGACGCACACAGCTGGAGACCAGGGGACACTAAAGAGTGACGCACACAGCTGGAGACCAGGGGACACCAAAGAGTTGACGCACACAGCTGGAGACCAGGGGACACTAAAGAGTGACGCACACAGCTGGAACCAGGGACACTAAGAGTGACGCACACAGCTGGAGACCAGGGGACACTAAAGAGTGACGCACACAGCTGGAGACCAGGGGACACTAAAGAGTGACTCACACAGCTGGGAGACCAGGGGACACTAAAGAGTGACGCACACAGCTGGAGACCAGGGGACACTAAAGAGTGACGCACACAGCTGGAGACCAGGGGACACTAAAGAGTGACGCACACAGCTGGAGACCAGGGGACACTAAAGAGTGACGCACACAGCTGGAGACCAGGGGACACTAAAGAGTGAGCACACAGCTGGAGACCAGGGGACACTAAAGAGTGACGCACAAGCTGGAGACCAGGGGACACTAAAGAGTGACGCACACAGCTGGAGACCAGGGGACACTAAAGAGTGACGCACAGAGCTGGAGACCAGGGGACACAAAGAGTGACGCACACAGCTGGAGACCAGGGGACACTAAAGAGTGACGCACACAGCTGGAGACCAGGGGACACTAAAGAGTGACGCACAAAGCTGGAGACCAGGGGACACTAAAGAGTGACGCACACAGCTGGAGACCAGGGGACACTAAAGAGTGAGACACACAGCTGGAGACCAGGGGACACTAAAGAGTGACGCACAGCTGGAGACCAGGGGACACTAAAGAGTGACGCACACAGCTGGAGACCAGGGGACACTAAAGAGTGACGCACAAGCTGGAGACCAGGGGACACAAAGAGTGACGCACACAGCTGGAGACCAGGGGACACTAAAGAGTGACGCACACAGCTGGAGACCAGGGGACACTAAAGAGTGACGCACACAGCTGGAGACCAGGGGACACTAAAGAGTGACGCACACAGCTGGAGACCAGGGGACACAAAGAGTGACCACACAGCTGGGAGACCAGGGGACACTAAAGAGTGACGCACACAGCTGGAGACCAGGGGACACTAAAGAGTGACGCACACAGCTGGAGACCAGGGGACACTAAAGAGTGACGCACACAGCTGGAGACCAGGGGACACTAAAGAGTGACGCACACAGCTGGAGACCAGGGGACACTAAAGAGTGAGCACACAGCTGGAGACCAGGGGACACTAAAGAGTGACGCACACAGCTGGAGACCAGGGGACACTAAAGAGTGACGCACACAGCTGGAGACCAGGGGACACTAAAGAGTGACGCACACAGCTGGAGACCAGGGGACACTAAAGAGTGACACACAGCTGGAGACCAGGGGACACTAAAGAGTGACGCACACAGCTGGAGACCAGGGGACACTAAAGAGTGACGCACACAGCTGGAGACCAGGGGACACTAAAGAGTGACGCACACAGCTGGAGACCAGGGGACACTAAAGAGTGAGACACACAGCTGGAGACCAGGGGACACTAAAGAGTGAGACACACAGCTGGAGACCAGGGGACACTAAAGAGTGACGCACACAGCTGGAGACCAGGGGACACTAAAGAGTGACGCACACAGCTGGAGACCAGGGGACACAAAGAGTGACGCACACAGCTGGAGACCAGGGGACACTAAAGAGTGACGCACACAGCTGGAGACCAGGGGACACTAAAGAGTGACGCACACAGCTGGAGACCAGGGGACACTAAAGAGTGACGCACACAGCTGGAGACCAGGGGACACTAAAGAGTGACTCACAAGCTGGGAGACCAGGGGACACTAAAGAGTGACGCACACAGCTGGAGACCAGGGGACACTAAAGAGTGACGCACACAGCTGGAGACCAGGGGACACTAAAGAGTGACGCACACAGCTGGAGACCAGGGGACACTAAAGAGTGACGCACACAGCTGGAGACCAGGGGACACTAAAGAGTGAGACACACAGCTGGAGACCAGGGGACACTAAAGAGTGACGCACAAGCTGGAGACCAGGGGACACTAAAGAGTGACGCACACAGCTGGAGACCAGGGGACACTAAAGAGTGACGCACACAGCTGGAGACCAGGGGACACTAAAGAGTGACGCACACAGCTGGAGACCAGGGGACACTAAAGAGTGACGCACACAGCTGGAGACCAGGGGACACTAAAGAGTGACGCACACAGCTGGAGACCAGGGGACACTAAAGAGTGACGCACACAGCTGGAGACCAGGGGACACTAAAGAGTGACGCACACGCTGGAGACCAGGGGACACTAAAGAGTGACGCACACAGCTGGGAGACCAGGGGACACTAAAGAGTGACGCACACAGCTGGAGACCAGGGGACACTAAAGAGTGACGCACACAGCTGGAGACCAGGGGACACTAAAGAGTGACGCACACAGCTGGAGACCAGGGGACACTAAAGAGTGACGCACACAGCTGGAGACCAGGGGACACTAAAGAGTGAGACACACAGCTGGAGACCAGGGGACACTAAAGAGTGACGCACACAGCTGGAGACCAGGGGACACAAGAGTGACGCACACAGCTGGAGACCAGGGGACACTAAAGAGTGACGCACACAGCTGGAGACCAGGGGACACTAAAGAGTGACGCACACAGCTGGAGACCAGGGGACACTAAAGAGTGACGCACAGCTGGAGACCAGGGGACACTAAAGAGTGACGCACACAGCTGGAGACCAGGGGACACTAAAGAGTGACGCACACAGCTGGAGACCAGGGGACACTAAAGAGTGACGCACACAGCTGGGAGACCAGGGGACACTAAAGAGTGACGCACACAGCTGGAGACCAGGGGACACTAAAGAGTGACGCCACAGCTGGAGACCAGGGGACACTAAAGAGTGACGCACACAGCTGGAGACCAGGGGACACTAAAGAGTGACGCACACAGCTGGAGACCAGGGGACACTAAAGAGTGAGACACACAGCTGGAGACCAGGGGACACTAAAGAGTGACGCACACAGCTGGAGACCAGGGGACACTAAAGAGTGACGCACAGCTGGAGACCAGGGGACACTAAAGAGTGACGCACACAGCTGGAGACCAGGGGACACTAAAGAGTGACGCACACAGCTGGAGACCAGGGGACACTAAAGAGTGACGCACACAGCTGGAGACCAGGGGACACTAAAGAGTGACGCACACAGCTGGAGACCAGGGGACACTAAAGAGTGCACACAGCTGGAGACCAGGGGACACTAAAGAGTGACGCACAGAGCTGGAGACCAGGGGACACTAAAGAGTGACGCACAGAGCTGGAGACCAGGGGACACTAAAGAGTGACGCACACAGCTGGAGACCAGGGGACACTAAAGAGTGACACACAGCTGGAGACCAGGGGACACTAAAGAGTGACGCACAGAGCTGGAGACCAGGGGACACTAAAGAGTGACGCACAGAGCTGGAGACCAGGGGACACTAAAGAGTGACGCACACAGCTGGAGACCAGGGGACACTCAATCAATCAATGTTTATTTATAGCCCAATATCACAAATGTTACATTTGTCTCAGTGGTCTTCACAGTGTGTACAGAATATCAGTATGACAATACGACACCCTCTGTCCTTAGACCCTCTGTCCTTAGATCCTCTGTCCTTAGACCCTCTGTCCTCAGACCCTCTGTCCTCAGACCCTCTGTCCTTAGACCCTCTGTCCTTAGACCCTCTGTCCTTAGACCCTCACATCGTACAAGAAAAAACTTCCAGAGAAAACCCACAGTTTAAGGGAACATGGAGAAACCTCAGGGAGAGCAGCAGAGGAGGGATCCCTCTCCAGGACGGACAGACTGCAATAGATGCCGTGTGTAAATTGAAAAGATAATACATTTGCAACATAGGTAGTCCTGATGTTTGGAAATGCATGTGTATAACAGGAAGATGAATCCACGAGGATATCCATCCAGGACCTATGATCCAGGACCACAGCCACGACTCAAGATCCAGGGCTCGTGATCCAGGACACAGGACCGCAGGATCATCCATGACTCCGGATCCCGGCGTATAGAGACACCAAAAAGAAAGACATGTGGGGAAGCTGGGTTAATCGGAACATGAGAGGACACAGGTAGAGACAGAGAGAAGGAAGAAGTGAGATGTCCCCCGACAGACTAAGCCTATATCAGCTAAACTAGGGGCTGAATCTAATCAGCCCTAACTATAAGCTTTATCAAAAAGGAAGGTCTTCAGCGCACTCTTAGAAACGGATAGGGTGTCTGCCGCCCGAACACAAACTGGAAGCTGATTCCACAAATGTGGAGCTTGATAAGAAAAGGCTCTGGCTCCCATTGTACTTTCAGAGACTCTAGGAACAACCAACAACCTGCATTCTTGGAACGCAATGCCCTAGTAGGCCAGCAGGGTATAATGAGTTCTTTAAGGTAAGATGGCGCCTGCCCATTAAGGGCTTTGTAGGCGAGAAGAAGAGTTTTAAATTCTCTCTGTGTTCTATAGGGAGCCAGTGTAAGGCAGCCAGAACAGGAGTAATGTGGTCCCTTTTCCTAACTCTGGTTAGTACACGAGCTGCAGCATTTTGAATCAGCTGAAGCGACTTGACTGACTTCTTGGTACTCCCTGATAATAAAGAGTTACAATAATCCAGCCTAGAAGTAACAAATGCATGGACTAGTTTCTCTGCATCGTTTTGAGGCAAGATATGCCTGATTTTTGCAATGTTACGTAGATGGAAGTAGGCGGTCCTTGAAATTGATTTTATGTGGGCGTTAAAGGATAAATCCTGATCAAATATAACACCAAGATTCCTTACAGTCTCACTGGAGGCCAAATTAATGCCATCCATAGTTAGTCTATCTTTAGATATTTGTTTCGTAGATTCTTCGGGCCAAGTACAATAACTTCAGTTTTGGTCGTGTTTAACATCAAAAAGTTTAAGGTCATCCACGTCTTTAAGTCCTTAAGGCAGTCTTGAATTTTATTTAGATGATTAATTTCATCAGGCTTGATTGATAAATATAGTTGAGTATCATCCGCATAACAATGAAAGTTTACAGAATGATTCCTTATAATATTGCCTAACGGAAGCATATATAATGTGAACAAAATAGGTCCGAGCACTGAGCCCTGTGGCACTCCATGGCTAACTTTGGTTTGCGTGGAAGATTCATCGTTGACACGTACAAACTGAGAGCGTTCAGACAGATAGGACCTAAACCAGCCTAAAGCAGTTCCCTGTATGCCAACTAAGTGCTCTAGTCTTTGCAATAGGATATCATGGTCGATAGTATCACATGCAGCACTGAGATCGAGCAAAACAAGAATAGAGACAAGTCCCTTGTCTGAGGCTATTAGAATATCATTTGTGACTTTAACCAGAGCCGTCTCTGTGCTATGATGTGTTCTAAAGCCAGACTGAACATCTTCAAATAAATCATTGTTTTTTAAGTAACAGCTGTTTAGCGACCGCTTTCTCAAGAATCTCTGAGAGGAACGGAAGATTAGAAATAGGTCTATAGTTGGCTAAAACCTCTGGATCGAGGTTGTGCTTTTTAAGAAGCGGTTTTATCACTGCTACTTTGAATGATTGTGGAACATAGCCTGATAATAAAGACATATTCATAATGTTTAATAAAGAAGTGCTAATTAATGGAAAAACTTCCTTCAACAGCTTAGTTGGAATTGGGTCTAACATGCACGTTGATGGTTTAGAAGAGAGAATCATTGAATGTAGTTGTTCAAGGTTTATGGCTGAAAGCATTCTAGTTTACTATCTAGTGTAATATTAGAACTTACGTTTCCGGGAGCTGTTGATAACACTATACTGGTCGAAGGCAAGAGGTCATTAATTTTGTTTCTAAGAGTAACAATTTTATCGTTAAAAAAGCTCATAAAATCATTGCTACTGAGTGCTAAGGAATAGAAGGCTCAGTGGAGCTGTGGCTCTCTGTCAGCCTGGCTACAGTGCTGAAAAGAAATCTTGCATTATTCTTATTCTCATCTATTAATGAAGAGTAGTAGGCTGCTCTCGCTTTACGCAGTGCTTTCTTATATTCATTGAGAGTAATATGCCACATTAAACGAGATTCTTCAAGTTTAGTGGAACGCCATATCCTTTCAAGTTGTCTCGACTTTTGCTTTATTTTGCGGGTTTCGGCATTATGCCATGGAGCTAATCTATGTTGTTTTATTTTCTTCTTCTTCAAAGGAGCAACAGAGTCTAATTTTATTCGCAACGCATCTATAGCACTATCAACAACATGATCAATTTGGGGTGGTGTACATTTTGTATAAGTTTCCTCCCCTACATGCAGACATGCTATCGAGTTCAGTATTGGTGGAATCTCTTCCTTAAATGTGGCTATAGCACTAACAGATAGGTTTCTGCTGCAAAAGCTTTTGACTAATGCTTTGTAGTCTAGTAACAGTACTTCAAAAGTTACTAAGAAATGGTCGGATAAAGCAGGATTATGCGGTTCCACTAATAGTTGCTCAATTTCAATACCATAAGTCAGAACAAGGTCGAGAGTGTGATTATAGCAGTGGGTTGGTTTATTTACACTCTGACAGAAACCAACAGAATCTAATATAGAGTTAAATGCAACAGTAAGGCTATTTTTATCATCGTCAACATGAATATTAAAGTCACCTACGATAATTACTTTATCTGTTTTAAGTACCAAAGTTGATAAGACACTAAAGAGTGACGCACACAGCTGGAGACCAGGGGACACTAAAGAGTGACGCACACAGCTGGAGACCAGGGGACACTAAAGAGTGACTCACACAGCTGGGAGACCAGGGGACACTAAAGAGTGACGCACACAGCTGGAGACCAGGGGACACTAAAGAGTGACTCACACAGCTGGAGACCAGGGGACACTAAAGAGTGACTCACACAGCTGGGAGACCAGGGGACACTAAAGAGTGACGCACACAGCTGGAGACCAGGGGACACTAAAGAGTGACTCACACAGCTGGAGACCAGGGGACACTAAAGAGTGACTCACACAGCTGGGAGACCAGGGGACACTAAAGAGTGACGCACACAGCTGGAGACCAGGGGACACTAAAGAGTGACGCACACAGCTGGAGACCAGGGGACACTAAAGAGTGACTCACACAGCTGGGAGACCAGGGGAGACTAAAGAGTGACGCACACAGCTGGAGACCTCTCCTGTTCTGGCGCTCCCTGTCGTTGTGGCATTTATGATTTTTAGTTTCCTCGTTAAATACCATCGGCACATCTTTAGTGCCTTAAGGATAATTTAAAAAAAAACGAATGTTAGGCAAGTTTGACCTTATGAAGCAACAACAAAGATAATAACAATGATGAAATAATAAGAACAACAAACAATAATAATAATAATAATATAATAATAATAATATAAAATAATAATAATAATAGCCTGATAATGAAATAGTTTGATTTCGTTGCCAGCCCTCTGAGTGACTTGATGAGTCCGGCGAACGCGTGTTTGATCAACTCACCTGCAGATCTCGTTTAACAACGAAAGATTGTGGAGTGAGTTTTCCTCAGGCCCTCCTTTCCCCTTCTTCCGAATGCAGTTGGGTATCGAACCACACCTGGAATGTAATGTAGGAAATGTCTACTGTAAAAAACAATTTCCTTGCGGCTCAATAAAGTAGCTATTATTCTTATTATTACCTTGTTGAGGAGGCCCGTGTGTGTTTGGGTCCATGGCCCGGGACTTCCTCAGGATTTCGAGGTCCTCGTTGGTGATAGCGGGATGGTGTTCAGTCCTGCCCTTCTGAGTGACTTGATGAGTCCGGAGAACACGTTATTTGAGGTGGTAAACTCATTGTCTCTCATCAAACACCATGCCGGCTGCACGGAGGGTCGTTAACGAAGCGGTTGATCCCAGCTCTCAAACCGACATAGGTACCAATAGCGTACTGCTGGCCCTTAGTGTTTCTCACTTCCATAAAACTGGCGAAGTAAGCTGTTTAGCTCCGGTTTGGACACTGTTCCGAAATCCACCATTTTCTCCTGGGTTTTAGAAACGCTTTGAGACATCTGACAGCCCAGGTAGTTGACGCCAATGTACTCTTTTCGTTGCGACGTTTTTCCAACGCACTCAGCTCGTCAGTTGAAACAGCCGCAAATCTTTCGTTGGTTTTGTGGTCTGTGTCCATGTCCAACCATTCACTATACTGAGTCCCCCCAACAAATCAAAATTAACTATAACATCTGACATTTTGTAGCGAAAGACAATGTAACAGTGTAACGGCTGTGTGTCGCTATGGAAACCACTACTTCTCCGCTGCTTTCTTGTTTCAGTTCGAAAGCGGTTTGCTTTTCGGACCAACGGTATACCGTTTTTCTCAGACGCGGAGGGATACTGACTTGTTGTGAAAAGGCACGTTCTATTTGACCGTTGTTTGATCGTGGAATCAAACACGCCTATTGACCAATCAGAGAGCTTGCTCACACCTATGTGTTATAGAATACAGATTTGAAAACATCGTTGCTTGCTTTAAAAGAAGCACACTTCATTATGTCAGACCTTGGAGAGTATCTAGATACCCTGCCCTGATGCCAAAGGAACTGCACACTGGATGTGTGTCGCCGTCTGATGTCTGTGTCTGGACCGCTGCGTAACAACGAGGGTTTCTGCCCCTTACTTCTCCGCTGCTTTCTTGTCTCGTCAGTTCGAGATAACTTGGCTGCATGCAGTTTGATTCAATCGAGCGAACTTCTTTGTGCCGATGTGCGCGTCCTTAACAACGGTCAATAAATCCTTGACAGCGGTCGGTCTGTTCTGGATTAACAACGTGTCACGTGTTCTGAATTGACCAATCAGAATCGAGTATTCAACTAAACCACATTTTTTATTTACTACAAGACAAATGTGTCTTTTATTTCATTCCATTTGGATTGAGACGGAAACAATCTAACCTCACGCGTGGCGTTTCACCGTCAAGGGGGGCGTGGATGTAATTACATTGCAAATACTGACTTGAGCCCCACCGTAGATTACCCAACACAGATACTCTGGAGCCGCAACTGCCGACCCGTATTGCGCATGCGCCGATCTAAGAACCAGAAGAAATGATAAAAAACTAAAAGTACATGTGTTTCATGTATAGGCCTCTCACGATAATTAATTTTGTTGGATACTTTTTCCCGGAGATGATTACGATAACCGATAATATGTCGGCACCGTTGTATAACATTTTAGACCGCTGACATAATGAAATATTATAATAATAATTGAAGTGCATCCTTTCAAGCTGCTCGTCACATCCTCGTGGAAATGGAATGTATCGAGTTCATTTTTATTATCGTACGATACGTCAATGAATTGCTTATCAGGCACACAATGAAACAGTGGAAACATGTGTTTGACTTTCAATAGTGAATGAAACTGTGTGCCCTTTATAGTCTGTGTCCAATTTTGTGTATTTGTATATATTGTATATATCCTGTATATATGCTAAGGTCCCGCTGCTGACACCATAGCAGTCATTTAGTGTGTAATTAATTAAACCCATGATATCAAAATCTCGCTCCAGCCAGGTAACGTTGGCAACCTAGTAATTTCAGATCTCCTGACAAAATGTTTTATGAGACGACTAAATGCTGAAGATGTGTCCTTTCCATTCCCTGTATTTTAATTTGCAGCACCCTCACAAGAGCACGTCTCTACTTCCTGTTGCTATGACTCATTAACTCTGCCTCACACTTTCACTTTAATTACCTCTGTGATGACAGGAGACATGCTGAGAGTGAGAGAGAGAGAGAGAGAGAGAGAGAGAGAGAGAGAGAGAGAGAGAGAGAGAGAGAGAGAGAGAGAGAGAGAGAGAGATTAAGCACAGAAGAAAGAAAAACAGACACAGCTTTAAATCTCTGATAAGGACAGGAACCCTGATGTGGAGGCGACATGCTGTGGAACATCTGGAGATACATGTTGTTGCTGTTCAGGTTTGCATCTCCCTTGAATGGAGGAGAGATTTTAACGTTTTGTTTTAACAAGCCGACAGCTAAGTAGACCATCAGGAGTTGAAAGTATCCACTTTCGGCTTCACTGTGGATCCTGGAAATGTCAGAAATGGGTTCAGCGTCCGGAAGAACCCCTAAAACCAGATGCAGATGTTACTCTGTTGAAGGCTGCAGGAATGAGTCCTAACACACTGGCACGAGTCCAAGTTACGAGTCCTTTAAAACATTAAAGGTCACCATGCGATGTTTAGCTAATACAAGCGTTCTCAAAGTGTGGGGCTGGGGCGCAGAGATGTGAATGGTGGGGGTCGCGAAAAAAATAAAAATAATTTAAAAATAAAATTCTTTTTTTTCTTTTTCCCACCCTGGTGGAATATCAAAACCACGGCCCGCCCGGGTGCAACACGCATCAATGAAAGCGACCCTCTACCACACAAAACAACACCTGTAGATAACCCACTTTGTGTTCTTTGAAATTGAAAAGGATATTGCATTGTGTTTGTTAATTTCGTTGCAGTTGTATGTCTTAAGTGTAATTTGGCATGCTTTTATTTTGAAGGCGAGTTTACGCTGTTGACAGTTGTTGTTCTATGGAAACAAGAAACGTTTCACAGCGGGCGGAACTTGTCATAAAGTCCGCGATAATAAAAGCCCACCCATTTAGAGGGAAGATATGATTGGTCAATTGTACTGTCATTTGACATTACTCTCGTTCAGTTACTATAGCGACCCTCTGTGAGGTCACAGCTGGACGTCCAATCAGCTCCTAGCTTCACCTCGCAGAGACGAGCTTCTTTCATTTAAACCCTTCACATTCAAACAGAAACTGAATAGGCAGATTCTGAGGAGTTATTTTTGGTAAAACTATTGACAAATATTACTAAAAATATATTTTAAAAAAATATATAAAGAAAAATATAATTTGTTTTAATATTTTTAAATATTATTTTGTAGAATATCTTAGGCCCTCAGAGACAGGCTCGCCACTGGTAAACATCTCTCATACACATGTGTGAAACGCTCTCACAGACACACAACAGTGTTTGCAGTCAGGAAGAAAAGCAATGTGGAGCGAGAGAGAGAGAGAGAGAGAGAGAGAGAGAGAGAGAGAGAGAGAGAGAGAGAGAGCACACCTTTATCGATTTAATAAAGTTGTAAAAAATAAAGTAAGAAATCATTCCAATGTGTACTATAGGACAGTAAAAAGTTTAAAGGGGAGGGATTAGTCAAATATGCATAAATAAAAAGAAAGAATGCTAACTAGGTAACATAAGATAAGAATAAACAAGTTTAAATGATTTGTTGTGATCACATTCTAAAGATGTTTGGATTATTGAAAAGTATACAGCTCCCTTTCATCTGAGTGTTGAGAGCTGTATCCATAATTCATGTTGGGCTCAAAGTAGGGCTGCTCCATTATGGCAAAAATCATAATCTCGATTATTTGGGTCAATAATTGATATCACGATTATTAAAAACGATTCACCATTTACTTTGAAAAACATCAATTTATTGAAGAAAATCATTTGAAAAGTATGTTTTTAACAGTTGATTACCCTGAACTTTAAGTATAACTCAACTGAAAAAACCTATTTAAAAAATAAATAAAATCGTTTTATTTCGATGTGTTTTCATAATCATTGCAAGCTAAAATCGTAATTGCGATTAAAATACGATTTAATTGAGCAGCCCTAGCTCAAAGTGCACCAGATTGATGCATTCAACTTCAACATTTAAAACAAATCTTCCTGGGGGTGCATGCCCCCGGACCCCCCTCGAGGATGTGACGTCCACCACCAAATAAAGCAGGTTAAAATAATTAAATTGCTACATTTTATTTTAGTAAACACTGAAAACGGGTCCCACAGACCCAAACAGCACTCAAAGGTTAAAGGTAGCATATAATAATGTTAAATGTGCTAAATATATACACTGCAAAAAAACAAAAAAGAGGAGTAAAAGTAGCTCACGAGTTGTTTTATTTTTGAAAGTAACCCTCATCCTAAAAAAGTTGGAGACCCCGTTATAGAACGATACATTTGACAATTTTAAGCTTGGCCTACCATTTTATTGGAGCGATGAGGAACAGGTGGGGCTTGAAAAGGCCCACCTGTTCAAAGCGGGGAATGACAGAAAAAGTTTGAGAACCACTGAGCCAATAGCAGGTCTCAGATATATACAAATATATAAAAACACGTCTATGAAGTGTTTTGCTCCAAACACCAAACAGATCATTCTAGCCACGCCTCATGTCCCTCTGTTTCACTTCCTGTTTCTAAAGTGCTGATTGGGTCTAAAGCTTTAAAGAGGAGGGGGCGGAGCTCATGCGGACCCGGTGTAGGTGCCAGATGTGTTCGGGGTACCAGATGTGTTCGGGTGTATTTCCGTCGCATCCGTCATCCGTCATATACTCACCTCCCTCTGCTCCCAGCGCTCTGCTGCCACACACCGGCCGTATGTGGAAACTGCAGCCGGAGGAACTCGGGACCGCTTGTTATGTGTGGGGGGCTATGGTGGGGTCCCATGTACTTGTGCGCATAAATAATGTTTCTAATTATTTCCAATTAAAAAATATATATATTCTGCGTTACTTTAGCCAACACTTTCATAAGGCCACTAGATTAGATAATTACGAAATGTGTAGACAGAATACATATCTTTCAGGTTGTTATTTTGTCATTATGTTTCATGTTTTATTTACCTTTTAGTATGTTTATATAGTATCTGAACTTTGGAGAGGAGTTGGGAGACACACGGCACATCAAATCACATCTACAGATCAAGACAAAGCGAATGGAAGTACTCCCATACTCCTAGCGTGAACATGTTTGTGATAACGTGTGCAAAGTCTCCGAAAATCCTAAAAATAAGCTCATATTTGAATTCCCCATAAAAAAACAAATCATTCAGTAAAAACAAAGCCCCACTGATCATCTACTCTCTGAGACGATTCCAGGGATGTCTGGCTTGAGTTCTACCACCAGGGAAAGTGGACAAAAGTGCCCCAGATCAGCCTCTTAATTTACCCAGGGCCTAGTGCTTGGCTTTGGGCATGAAAATTCAGGAAACTCCCCTGAGTATTTTAATAAATATCTGAACTTTGGAGAGGAGTTGGGGGACACACGACACATCAAATCACATCTACAGATCAAGACGAAGCGAATGGAAGTACTCCTAACGTGTGAAAATGTTTGTGAAAAACGTGTGCAAAGTCTCCGAAAACGGAGCAGTGGCGGTGATGCTAGCTTTGCGGCTAGCGGTTAGTTGTTGTTGTTTGAAGTTGTTGCTATGGAAACAACATGACGGAGAAAAAATGAATATCTTCTACATATAATAACGAACAAAGTAAAGAATGAAGTGTAGGCTATGCCTGTTTGAAGTTGTTGCTATGGAAACAACATGACGGAGAAAAAGTATAATCTTCTACATATAATAACGGACAAAGTAAAGAATGAAGTGTCGGCTATGTTTAAATGTTCGGAATTTGACCATCATGGCCCTCTTGAGTGACGGATGCGACGGAAATACACCCGAACACATCTGGTAGCCTACTGACACCGGCAGCTACCGTCTAAACTAAATGCTGCCATGATGAAACGCCATATCATGGATTATCAAGGATTCTTTCTGAAACAGTCTGGAGCTCAAAGGCTTTCTCTCTTGCCGGTTATACCACGAGGTGAGTTCCTTTCTACTTCCTGCTTCTTCACACACATGCTCTCCAGTACAGGTTAGCACTGAGTGTTAGCATGCTAATGTGAACACCGACCATATTACGTCCAAAACAGTCGGGCATTGTTTCTGATAGCAGCTTTCTGATTGGCCCGTGGGTCCACATTTCAGATGTTACGTCATATCGGACGCAAATCTGGATCAGCTCCGTTGTTCCCCCGTTTTTAGAGATTTGGGTACGGAGGAAAAGAGAGAGGGTTTTATTTCCTGATGCTGCGTGAGTTCCCCAACACACCGGGGACACACCGGGGACACACCGGGGACACTTAGTTA
>JAMFTG010001440.1:0-20000 GCA_023974075.1 Chaenocephalus aceratus | reverse complement strand
ACACACTGATATACACCTGAACATCAGCAGGAGAGGACTCTTTAAAGTAGAGACACTGCAAACTGATATACACCTGAACATCAGCAGGAGAGGACTCTTTAAAGTAGAGTCACTACACACTGATATACACCTGAACATCATCAGGAGAGGACTCTTTAAAGTAGAGACACTACATACTGATATACACCTGAACATCAGCAGGAGAGGACTCTTTAAAGACACGTAGTCTATCATTAGAAAGGCTGTCTTACTCTTAAATCTTGCGGAAACAGAAAAGCATGAAAGAGTGACTCAGCAGTCTGAGGGGAGGAAGAAGTGTCCGATTTCTCCTCATCCCCCGATCTGCGGCTGATAGCGAACATCTAATGGAAGCACTTTCAGAAACGACACCAACACTTCTCAAATACCCGCTTTCATTTCATTCGAGGTAAAGAAGCAGAATCTTAAAAAAGCAAAAATCCGACAAAAGTCAAAATTGTTAGATTGTGAAAATTCTTACTTTTCTTATAAAAGAGTCATTCCTGAGAAACAAAATCAATTCTGAGAACATTTCCAAATCTGAGTAAAGTCAAAATTCTTGATTGAAAAAAAAAGTCCAAAAAAAAAGTCATTTTCTGAGAAAAAATTCAAAAATAAGTCGTTTTCAAAAACCTGCTTTTATTTCAGGTGAAGTTCAATCTGAGCTTTTCAGAATCACAGGTCGATGACTAAAAACTCTTCTAAGTGTGTCGCCTCTTAAATAAGATTTTAGGGGTTCCATATTATAAGGATTGGTTTTCACATCTGGCCAACACATTTCATCTAAAAAATATATTATTTAAAATCCTAGAAGAGCTTTTTTTGCTGTTTAGTTTTTACCCTTTGTGTTTGGTTTTATGGTGCAAACGCTCTACAATCCAAATATCCTCCATCAGGAGCTGCCGCTTCAGAAAGGATGCAGATACAACACCCGAAGGTTCCTCATGAAGAATCATCTCCAGCAACAACACATGCAGCGTTTAGAGAACATTCAGCAGCTTGAGGAGACATGCTGGGAGACGAGGGGACACTAAAGAGTGACGCACACAGCTGGAGACCAGGGGACACTAAAGAGTGACGCACACAGCTGGAGACCAGGGGACACTAAAGAGTGATGCACACAGCTGGAGACCAGGGGACACTAAAGAGTGACGCACACAGCTGGGAGACCGGGGGACACTAAAGAGTGACGCACACAGCTGGGAGACCAGGGGACACTAAAGAGTGATGCACACAGCTGGAGACCAGGGGACACTAAAGAGTGACGCACACAGCTGGAGACCAGGGGACACTAAAGAGTGACGCACACAGCTGGAGACCAGGGGACACTAAAGAGTGACGCACACAGCTGGGAGACCTGGGGACACTAAAGAGTGACGCACACAGCTGGGAGACCAGGGACACTAAAGAGTGATGCACACAGCTGGAGACCAGGGGACACTAAAGAGTGACGCACACAGCTGGAGACCAGGGACACTAAAGAGTGACGCACACAGCTGGAGACCAGGGGACACTAAAGAGTGACGCACACAGCTGGAGACCAGGGGACACTAAAAGAGTGACGCACACAGCTGGAGACCAGGGGAGAATAAATAGTGACGCACACAGCTGGAGACCAGGGGACACTAAAGAGTGACGCACACAGCTGGGAGACCAGGGGACACTAAGAGTGACGCACACAGCTGGAGACCAGGGGACACTAAAGAGTGACGCACACAGCTGGAGACCAGGGGACACTAAAGAGTGACGCACACAGCTGGAAGACCAGGGGACACTAAATAGTGACGCACACAGCTGGAAGACCAGGGGACACTAAATAGTGACGCACACAGCTGGGGACCAGGGGACACTAAATAGTGACGCACACAGCTGGGAGAGCAGGGGACACTAAAGAGTGACGCACACAGCTGGAATCCAGGGGACACTAAAGAGTGACGCACACAGCTGGGAGAGCAGGGGACACTAAAGAGTGACGCACACAGCTGGGAGACCAGGGGACACTAAAGAGTGACGCACACAGCTGGGAGACCAGGGGACACTAAAGAGTGACGCACACAGCTGGGAGACCAGGGACACTAAAGAGTGATGCACACAGCTGGAGACCAGGGGAGAATAAATAGTGACGCACACAGCTGGAGACCAGGGGAGAATAAATAGTGACGCACACAGCTGGAGACCAGGGGACACTAAAGAGTGACGCACACAGCTGGAGACCAGGGGACACTAAAGAGTGACGCACACAGCTGGAGACCAGGGGACACTAAAGAGTGACGCACACAGCTGGGAGACCAGGGGACACTAAATCGTGACGCACACAGCTGGAGACCAGGGGACACTAAAGAGTGACGCACACAGCTGGAGACCGGGGAGAATAAATAGTGACGCACACAGCTGGGAGACCAGGGGACACTAAATAGTGACGCACACAGCTGGGAGACCAGGGGACACTAAATAGTGACGCACACAGCTGGGAGACCAGGAGACACTAAAGAGTGACGCACATAGCTGGAGACCAGGGGACACTAAAGAGTGATGCACACAGCTGGAGACCAGGATACACACACGCACAACACACATACCATGTATACATCACTCAGGGGACATTACATTGACATTGACTTACATTCATTTCCTGGAGACTTAACCACAATGAGGATTATAAACAGCAGGAAATAAAGAAACGGAGAGATTTTACAAACGACGGATAAGTTTCCAGAATTTCGGGAACGTCTTGAAACCGAAGTATGAGAGTACATCAGAGTCACCCAGAGGAGGGAAGTAGTGGAGTACAAATACTTTGTTACTGTACTCAAGCACATTTTTCTGGTATCAGTACTTTACTCCACTACTTAATTTCTGACCACTTTTTACTTTTACTTCTTTCATGTTGAACACAAATAACCTGTACTTTCTACTTCTCACATGTTGAACCCAATACCTGTACTTTCTACTTCTCACATGTTGAACACAAATACCTGTACTTCTACTTCTTACATGTTGAACCCAAATACCTGTACTTTCTACTTCTTACATGTTGAACACAAATACCTGTACTTTCTACTTCTCACATGTTGAACTCAAATACCTGTACTTTCTACTTCTTACATGTTGAACCCAAATACCTGTACTTTCTACTTCTTACATGTTGAACTCAAATACCTGTACTTTCTACTTCTTACATGTTGAACACAAATACCTGTACTTTCTACTTCTCACATGTTGAACTCAAATACCTGTACTTTCTACTTCTTACATGTTGAACCCAAATACCTGTACTTTCTACTTCTTACATGTTGAACCCAAATACCTGTACTTTCTACTTCTTACATGTTGAACACAAATACCTGTACTTTCTACTTCTTACATGTTGAACTCAAATACCTGTACTTTCTACTTCTCACATGTTGAACACAAATACCTGTACTTTCTACTTCTTACATGTTGAACCCAAATACCTGTACTTTCTACTTCTTACATGTTGAACACAAATACCTGTACTTTCTACTTCTCACATGTTGAACTCAAATACCTGTACTTTCTACTTCTTACATGTTGAACCCAAATACCTGTACTTT
Source organism: Chaenocephalus aceratus (assembly GCA_023974075.1). Taxonomy (NCBI): domain Eukaryota; kingdom Metazoa; phylum Chordata; class Actinopteri; order Perciformes; family Channichthyidae; genus Chaenocephalus; species Chaenocephalus aceratus. Next base: position 16,407 of record JAMFTG010001440.1, on the reverse strand, counting down.
CTACTTCTACATGTTGAACTCAAATACCTGTACTTTCTACTTCTTACATGTTGAACCCAAATACCTGTACTTTCTACTTCTTACATGTTGAACTCAAATACCTGTACTTTCTACTTCTCACATGTTGAACTCAAATACCTGTACTTTCTACTTCTTACATGTTGAACCCAAATACCTGTACTTTCTACTTCTTACATGTTGAACTCAAATACCTGTACTTTCTACTTCTTACATGTTGAACTCAAATACCTGTACTTTCTACTTCTTACATGTTGAACTCAAATACCTGTACTTTCTACTTCTTACATGTTGAACCCAAATACCTGTACTTTCTACTTCTTACATGTTGAACTCAAATACCTGTACTTTCTACTTCTTACATGTTGAACCAAAATACCTGTACTTTCTACTTCTTACATGTTGAACTCAAATACCTGTACTTTCTACTTCTTACATGTTGAACCCAAATACCTGTACTTTCTACTTCTTACATGTTGAACACAAATACCTGTACTTTCTACTTCTTACATGTTGAACTCAAATACCTGTACTTTCTACTTCTTACATGTTGAACCCAAATACCTGTACTTTCTACTTCTTACATGTTGAACTCAAATACCTGTACTTTCTACTTCTTACATGTTGAACCCAAATACCTGTACTTTCTACTTCTTACATGTTGAACACAATACCTGTACTTTCTACTTCTTACATGTTGAACTCAAATACCTGTACTTCTACTTCTTACATGTTGAACACAAATACCTGTACTTTCTACTTCTTACATGTTGAACACAAATACCTGTACTTTCTACTTCTTACATGTTGAACACAAATACCTGTACTTTCTACTTCTTACATGTGAACACAAATACCTGTACTTCTACTCTTACATGTTGAACCCAAATACCTGTACTTTCTACTTCTTTCATGTTGAACACAAATACCTGTACTTTCTACTTCTTACATGTTGAACACAAATACCTGTACTTTCTACTTCTTACATGTTGAACTCAAATACCTGTACTTTCTACTTCTTTCATGTTGAACCCAAATACCTGTACTTTCTACTTCTTTCATGTTGAACTCAAATACCTGTACTTTCTACTTCTCACATGTTGAACCCAAATACCTGTACTTTCTACTTCTTACATGTTGAACTCAAATACCTGTACTTTCTACTTCTTACATGTTGAACTCAAATACCTGTACTTTCTACTTCTCACATGTTGAACTCAAATACCTGTACTTTCTACTTCTTACATGTTGAACCCAAATACCTGTACTTTCTACTTCTCTCATGTTGAACTCAAATACCTGTACTTTTCTACTTCTTACATGTTGAACTCAAATACCTGTACTTTCTACTTCTTACATGTTGAACTCAAATACCTGTACTTTCTACTTCTCACATGTTGAACTCAAATACCTGTACTTTCTACTTCTCTCATGTTGAACCCAATACCTGTACTTTCTACTTCTCACATGTTGAACTCAAATACCTGTACTTTCTACTGGGTACTTTTTACTGAGTACATTTCAAAGCCTCTTTACTTTGACTTGAGGAAAGAAGTTTAGTCAGTACTTCTACTTTCACCAGAGTATTTTTAAACACAAGTATCTGTATTTCTACTTGAGTAAAGGATGTGTATTTTTGAGCAGTGAATAACGCCTCCCTCTCTTTACCTGAACAAACACTCTGAAGCTCCTTCTTACAGAGTGCTAAGGAGGCCAAAAGCCATGTAATTGCAGTCCAATTAAAAGCGACATAATGACTAATGCCGACCCTAACCCTCCATTTCCTGGTTCCTCTCCATCAGTCTCTCCAACAGCTTTTGAAATGGGATTTTCAACCACCTTTTGTCTACCTCCACCCCTGCATTTACTCCATTCTCTGCGTGGATGTGTCCGCCTCGACCTCGTCTGCTACTTCACACAGGAGAGTGCAGAGCTGCTGAATTAGCTCTATAAGTGTGTGTGTGTGTGTGTGTGTGTGTGTGTGTGTGTGTGTGTCTCTCTTCTCTCCTGCTGATTCAGCTGTTTCCTCAGTAATATGCAGATGCTAGTTGTATGCTAGTGTTCCTGTCTAATGACTACACAGCAGCAGACAGGTCAGAGAGTGAGAGTGCTTTGTAAAAATAAAAGCGAACACAAAAATAAGACGGTTTAACAATGCAACACCGTTGTTCTGATGTCCCATTATGCCATGTATTATTCAAATAATACATAATATATGGTCAATTTGTCATTCAGCAGAATAATAAACCATTCTGTTTGCTGCAGAAAGAGTACTACAGTTAAAGCTAAGCTAAAGGAGGCTAATGTTGGGCTATAAAGGAACTAGAGCACGGTCACATGACTTCACGTCACCACCGCTAAGCTAAAGGTAGCTAATGTTGGGCTATAAAGGAACTACAGCACGGTCACATGACTTCACGTCACCACCGCTAAGCTAAAGGCGGCTAATGTTGGGCTATAAAGGAACTACAGCACGGTCACATGACTTCACGTCACCACCGCTAAGCTAAAGGTGGCTAATGTTGGGCTATAAAGGAACTACAGCACGTCACATGACTTCACGTCATCACCGCTAAGCTAAAGGTGGCTAATGTTGGGCTATAAAGGAACTACAGCACGGTCACATGACTTCACGTCACCACCGCTAAGCTAAAGGAGGCTAATGTTGGGCTATAAAGGAACTACAGCACGGTCACATGATTTCACGTCACCACCGCTAAGCTAAAGGCGGCTAATGTTGGGCTATAAAGGAAACTACAGCACGGTCACATGACTTCACGTCACCACCGCTAAGCTAAAGGTGGCTAATGTTGGGCTATAAAGGAACTACAGCACGGTCACATGACTTCACGTCACCACCGCTAAGCTAAAGGAGGCTAATGTTGGGCTATAAAGGAACTACAGCACGGTCATATGACTTCACGTCACCACCGCTAAGCTAAAGGTGGCTAATGTTGGGCTATAAAAGAACTACAGCAAGGTCACATGACTTCACGTCACCAGCGCTAAGCTAAAGGAGGCTAATGTTGGGCTATAAAAGAACTACAGCACGGTCACATGACTTCACGTCACCAGCGCTAAGCTAAAGGAGGCTAATGTTGGGCTATAAAAGAACTACAGCACGGTCACATGACTTCACGTCACCACCGCTAAGCTAAAGGAGGCTAATGTTGGGCTATAAAAGAACTACAGCACGGTCACATGACTTCACGTCACCACCGCTAAGCTAAAGGCGGCTAATGTTGGGCTATAAAGGAACTACAGCACGGTCACATGACTTCACGTCACCACCGCTAAGCTAAAGGTGGCTAATGTTGGGCTATAAAGGAACTACAGCACGGTCACATGACTTCACGTCACCACCGCTAAGCTAAAGGCGGCTAATGTTGGGCTATAAAGGAACTACAGCACGGTCACATGACTTCACGTCACCACCGCTAAGCTAAAGGTGGCTAATGTTGGGCTATAAAGGAACTACAGCACGGTCACATGACTTCACGTCACCACCGCTAAGCTAAAGGTGGCTAATGTTGGGCTATAAAGGAACTACAGCACGGTCACATGACTTCACGTCACCACCGCTAAGCTAAAGGTGGCTAATGTTGGGCTATAAAAGAACTACAGCAAGGTCACATGACTTCACGTCACCAGCGCTAAGCTAAAGGAGGCTAATGTTGGGCTATAAAAGAACTACAGCACGGTCACATGACTTCACGTCACCAGCGCTAAGCTAAAGGAGGCTAATGTTGGGCTATAAAAGAACTACAGCACGGTCACATGACTTCACGTCACCACCGCTAAGCTAAAGGAGGCTAATGTTGGGCTATAAAAGAACTACAGCACGGTCACATGACTTCACGTCACCACCGCTAAGCTAAAGGCGGCTAATGTTGGGCTATAAAGGAACTACAGCACGGTCACATGACTTCACGTCACCACCGCTAAGCTAAAGGTGGCTAATGTTGGGCTATAAAGGAACTACAGCACGGTCACATGACTTCACGTCACCACCGCTAAGCTAAAGGTGGCTAATGTTGGGCTATAAAGGAACTACAGCACGGTCACATGACTTCACGTCACCACCGCTAAGCTAAAGGAGGCTAATGTTGGGCTATAAAGGAACTAAAGCACGGTCACATGATTTCACGTCACCACCGCTAAGCTAAAGGCGGCTAATGTTGGGCTATAAGGAACTACAGCACGGTCCACATGACTTCACGTCACCACCGCTAAGCTAAAGGTGGCTAATGTTGGGCTATAAAGGAACTACCAGCACGGTCACATGACTTCACGTCACCACCGCTAAGCTAAAGGAGGCTAATGTTGGGCTATAAAGGAACTACAGCACGGTCATATGACTTCACGTCACCACCGCTAAGCTAAAGGTGGCTAATGTTGGGCTATAAAAGAACTACAGCAAGGTCACATGACTTCACGTCACCAGCGCTAAGCTAAAGGAGGCTAATGTTGGGCTATAAAAGAACTACAGCACGGTCACATGACTTCACGTCACCAGCGCTAAGCTAAAGGAGGCTAATGTTGGGCTATAAAAGAACTACAGCACGGTCACATGACTTCACGTCACCACCGCTAAGCTAAAGGAGGCTAATGTTGGGCTATAAAAGAACTACAGCACGGTCACATGACTTCACGTCACCAGCGCTAAGCTAAAGGAGGCTAATGTTGGGCTATAAAAGAACTACAGCACGGTCACATGACTTCACGTCACCACCGCTAAGCTAAAGGCGGCTAATGTTGGGCTATAAAGGAACTACAGCACGGTCACATGATTTCACGTCACCACCGCTAAGCTAAAGGCGGCTAATGTTGGGCTATAAAGGAACTACAGCACGGTCACATGACTTCACGTCACCACCGCTAAGCTAAAGGTGGCTAATGTTGGGCTATAAAGGAACTACAGCACGGTCACATGACTTCACGTCACCACCGCTAAGCTAAAGGTGGCTAATGTTGGGCTATAAAGGAACTACAGCACGGTCACATGACTTCACGTCACCACCGCTAAGCTAAAGGAGGCTAATGTTGGGCTATAAAGGAACTACAGCACGGTCACATGACTTCACGTCACCACCGCTAAGCTAAAGGTGGCTAATGTTGGGCTATAAAAGAACTACAGCAAGGTCACATGACTTCACGTCACCAGCGCTAAGCTAAGGAGGCTAATGTTGGGCTATAAAGGAACTACAGCACGGCCACATGACTTCACGTCACCACCGCTAAGCTAAAGGAGGCTAATGTTGGGCTATAAAGGAACTACAGCACGGTCACATGACTTCACGTCTCCACCGCTAAGCTAAAGGAGGCTAATGTTTGGGCTATAAAGGAACTACAGCACGGTCACATGACTTCACGTCACCACCGCTAAGCTAAAGGTGGCTAATGTTGGGCTATAAAGGAACTACAGCACGGTCACATGACTTCACGTCACCACCGCTAAGCTAAAGGTGGCTAATGTTGGGCTATAAAGGAACTACAGCACGGTCACATGACTTCACGTCACCACCGCTAAGCTAAAGGTGGCTAATGTTGGGCTATAAAGGAACTACAGCACGGTCACATGACTTCACGTCACCACCGCTAAGCTAAAGGAGGCTAATGTTGGGCTATAAAGGAACTACAGCACGGTCACATGACTTCACGTCACCACCACTAAGCTAAAGGAGGCTAATGTTGGGCTATAAAGGAACTACAGCACGGTCACATGACTTCACGTCACCACCGCCAAGCTAAAGGAGGCTAATGTTGGGCTATAAAGGAACTACAGCACGGTCACATGACTTCACGTCACCACCGCTAAGCTAAAGGAGGCTAATGTTGGGCTATAAAGGAACTACAGCACGGTCACATGACTTCACGTCTCCACCGCTAAGCTAAAGGAGGCTAATGTTGGGCTATAAAGGAACTACAGCACGGTCACATGACTTCACGTCACCACCGCTAAGCTAAAGGAGGCTAATGTTGGGCTATAAAGGAACTACAGCACGGTCACATGACTTCACGTCACCACCGCTAAGCTAAAGGAGGCTAATGTTGGGCTATAAAGGAGCTACAGCACGGTCACATGACTTCACGTCACCACCGCTAAGCTAAAGGAGGCTAATGTTGGGCTATAAAGGAACTACAGCACGGTCATATGACTTCACGTCACCACCGCCAAGCTAAAGGAGGCTAATGTTGGGCTATAAAGGAACTACAGCACGGTCACATGACTTCACGTCACCACCGCTAAGCTAAAGGTGGCTAATGTTGGGCTATAAAGGAACTACAGCACGGTCACATGACTTCACGTCACCACCGCTAAGCTAAAGGAGGCTAATGTTGGGCTATAAAGGAACTACAGCACGGTCACATGACTTCACGTCACCACCGCTAAGCTAAAGGAGGCTAATGTTGGTCTATAAAGGAACTACAGCACGGTCACAGTTATCACGCTCTAATAAGTTCGTGATTCTTTGTAAAGTAGTAAAATATGAAAACAGAGACGATAGTGGTGAATGTGAAGCAGTTTTTCCAGCCGAGGAGTGTTGGCATTTAAAGAGGTTAGCCGGGTCAGACTGTATATAAACACACACACAATATTTTTCCTCCTCTCCTTTTTTTTCCGTCTTGTCAGGTTAGGTGTGTGTGTCTGTGTCTGTGTCTGTGTCTGTGTGTGTGTGTGTGTGTGTGTGTGTGTGTATTCATATTAATTGTACGCTGAAAAGGACAGAGGAATCTGTAATTAGACTCAAACGGGACCATCTCATGCATTCTGTAATTCAGTATCACTCTTAATTATCTCTGACATTATCATCTGTGTGTGCGCGTGTGTGTGTGTGTGTGTGTGTGTGTGTGATGTCTAAAGGGTAGATAAACACACAAACGAGAATTATTCATGAGCTGTCACAATGGACTCTCAGCAGCACAACCCAGAAATAATTGAAGTAACGAGAGACACACACACACACACACACACACACACACACACACACACACACACGTATAAAAGGAAAAAAGGTTATATCTGAACTTAACTTTACATTCTAAGCTGAAACGTACAGGATCATTTTGAGTGGATATAATCATTGAAGTTTTACTTTTACTTGTTGTATTAATTAATCTTAAACCACCAGATGCTCTAACCCTGATAAATGGAATAAATAAACGAGATGTGTGTGTTTGTGTGAGCCTGCAGCTGATGACAGATTTATTTACGTGTGTGTGTGTGTGTGTGAGCCTGCATATGAACTATAGGAGATGAAGAAGGAGATTTAGATGAGGGGGAGCTCAGTGGTATTATCTGAATGCTTTCATCCCTCATAAAGCTCCTCTGAAATGCGGTTATATAAATAATTAAATAGATAAATAAATGCTTTAATGGATAAATAAAAAAAAAATGTATTAGGCAGTAAATATAATAATTAATTAATGAGTAGTAGTAATTATATAAATTAAATAAAACAAAATAATTAAAAGTATAAGTAAATGAATGAAAACAAATAAACAAGGCAATACATATATAAATAAATTGCAATAAAACATGATATCAACACATTTCAATTATGTGTAAATAAACAAATACAATATTTGTATCCATCAATTATTTAATGAATACATTAAAAAAAAAAAAAAAATCTGCATTAAATTTAAAAATGATATTACAAAAACTAAATAAATAAGTAGACAAGTAAATTCATTAATTAATAAAAAAGGTAATAAATAAATGAAAAATATTTTAACAGCTGTCTGTGAACTCAGAGCCACAGCGCCACTCTGTGGCCATCTGCAGAACTGCACCCTGACGCTTTACACCGAGTCAAGAAAAACTATTTTCATTTCTGGATATAATTTATCAAATAAAGTGTTGAACGTATAACCTCCGGGTTTTAAAGTTACCCGTCTCTTTTAATAATTGGGATTAACTCCCCAACAAATATAAATAAAAAGGAATTGTGTGTGTGTGTGCGTGCGTGCGTGCGTGCGTGCGTGCGTGCGCGTGTGTGTGTGTGTGTGAGAGAGACTTACCTGTGTGTCCAGGGCCCTTTCTCATTTCACTAATTTCCCCTCCTCTCTCCTCGGTTCCCCTCCTTGACTCCTCCGCTCGCATCTCCTGTGGGCGGGACTAAGACAGGAGGATAGGAGTCGAGGATAGGAGTCGAGGAGGGGGGTCGAGGAGGGGAATTAGAGAAATGAGAAAGGGCCCAGCTGATCATCACATTGGAGACATGACAGTGTGACACCACCCCCCCCCCCCCCCCCCGTCATATATCAACTTAACACAAAAACTAAGGTTTGGTAGATTATTTATTTGTTGTAAAAACGCTTCTTGGCAATACATCGTACAAAGCCTGTGTCCTCTCCTGTTTAGCTACCTTCACGTATTTATAAAAGCTCCAATGGTTCAGTGCATTCATCCTCTTTTGAGGAAACTAGAGAATGCCATATTTTTGCTTTATTCAAATAATGTCACTAAAATAAACACAGAATTAAAAAAGCAACCACCCGGGACTCAAGTGTTCTGAAGCGTTATGTCGAAATATGCAAATGAGGCATTATGGGATGCTCACTTGAAATCTGCAGACGGAAGCAGTGAGTGAAATAAACTCCTGGAAGTGCATTGAGATGTTTTTCTTTACGTCTGAAAGAAGATATATTACGGTTCCCTCGTTCAAGGAAACGTATTTTGTTTTGTGAAGTGTCTTAGAATAAAGCAAATCAAAAGTATTTAACTTCCAGTGCCGTAAAAACGGCAACTGGTTTTCATCGGTTTTATTTAAAAGTAAAGTAAAATCACCCGTTCCTCGTCTCTCGCGAACACGTCCGGACGTCTCTCGAACACGTCCGGACGTCTCTCTCGAACACGTCCGGACGTCTTTCGCGAACACGTCGGGACGTCTCTCGAACACGTCCGGACGTCTTTCGCGAACACGTCGGGACGTCTCTCGCGAACACGTGGGGACGTCTCTCGCGAACACGTCGGGACGTCTCTCGCGAACACGTCCGGACGTCTCTCGCGAACACGTCCGGACGTCTCTCGCGAACACGTCCGGACGTCTCTCGCGAACACGTCCGGACGTCTCTCGCGAACACGTCCGGACGTCTCTCCCGAACACGTCCGGACGTCTCTCCCGAACACGTCCGGACGTCTCTCCCGAACACGTCCGGACGTCTCTCGAACACGTCCTGACGTCTCTCGAACACGTCGGGACGTCTCTCGAACACGTCGGGACGGCTCTCGAACACGTTCGGACGTCTTTCGCGAACACGTCGGGACGGCTCTCGAACACGTTCGGACGTCTTTCGCGAACACGTCGGGACGTCTCTCAACTCATCCGAGCGTCATGGCAACAGTTTGCTCCTTCCTGGAGGAGGTGGAGAAAGAACCTGGACCTTTCTTCTAGGCGTGGAGGAGAAAACCTTTAACTTATTTGCTGCGTTGGAGAAAATCTAAACCTCCTTTCTCGAGGTGGTGGAGAACAGAGAACTTCTTTCTGCGTACGAGGAGAAAACCTCTGTCTACCCATTCATACGAACTTCAGCATGTGAACCTCTCCATATATATAAGGAGAGGTTCACATGTTTTAAAATACTGAAGTTCAGTGATATTACACAATATATATGTATATATATATATATATATAGTGTAATATCACTGCCTTCTTAAAGAGACACTTCACCAAATCTGCAGAGAGCATGTAAACCGGTCCGAGCATCACATAAACAGCCACATTTAATTTACAATGTCCCATTTAAAGACCCTTAGAGACCCTAAGAGACCCTTAGAGACCCTTAAAGACCTTTAAAGACCTTTAAAGACCCTTAAAGACCTTTAAAGACCCTTAGAGACCCTTAAAGACCTTTAAAGACCCTTAAAGACCTTTAAAGACCTTTAAAGACCCTTAGAGACCCTTAAAGACCTTTAAAGACCCTTAGAGACCCTTAAAGACCTTTAGAGACCCTTAAAGACCTTTAAAGACCTTTAAAGACCCTTAGAGACCCTTAAAGACCTTTAAAGACCCTTAGAGACCCTTAAAGACCTTTAAAGACCTTTAAAGACCCTTAGAGACCTTTAAAGCGTCTTAGAGACCCTTAAAGACCCTTAAAGACCATCAAAGACCATCAAAGACACTTAGAGACCCTCAGAGACCCTCATAGAGCCTTGAAGACCTTTAAAGAGCCCCTTAGAGACCATTAAAGACCCTTGGAGACCTTTGAGGACCCTTTTAAAAGACCCTCAAAGACTCTCAGACTCCTGCGCATCACTGGTACTGATCATACGAGTTCTTTTTGAATGTTTGTGAGGGCTGACGAGACGCCTTGGGAGCAAACCAGTCCCCCTCAGGTCCCTCAGACTCCTTACTCTCGTTAGCCCAGTTTGCAGAGTAACGAGGGAGGGGGGGGGGAACTCTGCGTCTGTCCACCTGGAGGGGGGGGGGAGCTCTGCGTCTGTCCTCCTGGAGGGGGGGGGGAGCTCTGCGTCTGTCCTCCTGGAGGGGGGGGGGAGCTCTGCGTCTGTCCTCCTGGAGGGGGGGGGGAGCTCTGCGTCTGTCCACCTGGAGGGGGGGGGGAGCTCTGCGTCTGTCCTCCTGGAGGGGGGGGGGAGCTCTGCGTCTGTCCTCCTGGAGGGGGGGGGGAGCTCTGCGTCTGTCCTCCTGGAAGGGGGGGGGAGCTCTGCGTCTGTCCTCCTGGAGGGGGGGGGGGGGAAACCTACACAAAGAATAATGAATTTTTTTTAAATAAATGATCAAAAACAAAGAAAGTGAGTGTTTAATATAAAGAATTTAAAAAAAAGAAAGAATTAAAGAAATGTTATAAATAATTAAAAAACTAAGAAAGTGGGATAAATAAATACAATAATAAAAAAAAATAGTATAATGAAAAATAAAAAAAATTATAAATACAAATAAATAAATAAATAATATGAAAAAGCCGAGAGCAATACACAAACAGCTACATTTAATTCATAAAGTCCCATTTAGAGACACTTAGAGACCCTAATGGCGCATTTCCACTGCAGGGCCTCGCTCGGCTTAATACGGTATAGTTAGGCCTTGGTAGGCCAGGCTCACTTTATGCTGCGTCTCCATTACAGTTTAGTAGCTGGGGCAGTAACTATAGTAACGCAGTGTAGGCGGAGCCGTGACGTCATCTTCAATGCGAAACACAAAACCAACATCAGCTGTTAGCACTCAGAGCTCACAGCTCCTCATATCTGCTCAGAAACTAGACAGAAGTGAAACAAGTCCAAACCACAGACTGCCTGTGTCGTGGCGAATACAGTCGCTGCTTTATTTATGTCTGTAGGCCGTTGTTGTGAGGCTCTGCACTTTCCCTCCTCACCTCATACCTCAAAGACCGCACCTACAGGGTTACTTGGAGAGGGTCCGAGTCCGACCCTTGTCAATTAACTACAGGGGTCCCTCAGGGCTCTGTTCTTGGTCCCCTCCTCTTCTCCTTGTACACAAACTCGCTCGGATCAGTCATTAGCCCGCATGGTTTTTCATACCACTGCTACGCTGACGACACCCAATGAATCCTGTCCTTCCCCCGCTCAGAGACCCAGGTCGTCCTCCCTCCTGGCTGGTCTGCCTGCATGCGCCATCCGACCTCTGCCGCTCATCCAGAATGCAGCGGCTCGTTTGGTCTTCAACCTTCCTGAATGTTCCACACCACGCCGCTCCTCCGCTCCCTCCACTGGCTTCCGGTAACTGCTAGAATCCACTTCAAGACACTGGTCAGGGCTCGACATTAAGGACTGCCCGATGGCCCGGGGCATCTAGCATTTAGCTCGGGCAATGAAGCCTCACCTGCTGGTGGCCCGATCGGGCAATCTATTGTGCCAGTATCAGCAGCTCGCGGATCAGTAATGAGTGACCCGACAGTAAAACTAAACACATCTATAACTAGTTACGGTAGTTTGAGAGGTCATTAAAATAGCTACGTGTGATATTCTAACCTGAAGTGTTTTGTCCGCTCACCGCTGCGTCTCGACTCGTCAGCAGCAGCTGATCTCTCTCTCCCGTCAGATCAGACTTCACTCGCGTGTATGTCCATATCGATCAGATCCAGCTAGTTCTAGCTAATGATATGACTACCTGCTTATTAAGAGACAACTACACAATAAGCGTCGCTATGCAACCGGGTGACGCCACAAAGTATAGCGCAGCATTATGCATTTGTTTACATGCCCACCGGAACCCCGAGGCATTACCAACAGATCAACGCACAATCAACCCATCCAGGACATCTCTTTCTCCACATTAAGTGTTAGACATTAGAGTTGACTCTTCTTGTCTGTCACATACTCTTCTTGTCTGTCACATAAGTGGCGCAACTGAATACTACCCGGACAATGAATCGAATGCAACCACATTTTCGCGGGAATTTCAGTTTGTTACGGATTCTGATGCTGAATACATAATGATCACATAATTTAAAGTCAGAGTGTATTACAATGTTTCTTAGTCCACCAAAGCAAGGTGAACAACCTGGAAAGAAGAGAGACTGAGCTGCAGCCCCCCCCCGAAAAAAGAGAATCAAAGTGATAGGTATGTGCCCAATAATATTTTCTTCAAAGTAAATATTCAATATTCTTTCTTCATAAGTAAATATGGGCATAACATGTTTTAATAGATACTTTTTTTATGGTCGTTGAATCAGCAAACACAAACAAGAAGAAGTGAAATTAAGAATACAATTGAAATTGTACAATATAATATCGTGGTGGTTCATAATTCTAGAGAATGCACCAGACAGCATCTCAGACCTGCAGGTCCCCCAAACCTTTCGTGAGTCATTTCGTCCGGGCGCATTTTTCAGGGCCATCTCTATTGGACTCAGGGCCATCTGTAAATTAGCTTAGATGGCCCACAGGCCCATCTCCCAAAATCCTTAATGTCATGCCCTGCTGGTGCTTGCGTACCATGCTGCGAATGGATCTGGCCCTTCCTACATCCAGGACATGGTTAAACCGTGCACCCCAGCACGTGCACTCCACTCTGCATCAGCCAGACGACTCGCTGCACCCTCGCTGCGAGGGGGACCCAAGTTCCCATCAGCAGGAACACGTGGGTTTGCTATCCTGGCTCCAAGATGGTGGAATGAGCTCCCATTGGCATCAGGACAGCAGAAAGCTCACACACCTTCCAGACTGAAACTCATCTCCTTCGACTCCACCTCGAGGATAGAACTACTAACAAAGCACTTATATACTAACAAAGGGCTGGCTCCTCTAAAGCCAGTTGAGGAGCACTTGAGATGTTTGGCTCTATGAAACCTGATGTACTTTATGATTCTGTTTCCTTCAAGGTTGTATTTTGTTGGTCGAACGCACTTATTGTAAGTCGCTCAGGATAAAAGCGTCAGCTAAATGCAACGTAAAGACCCTTAAAGACCTTTAGAGACTTTTACAGAACCTTAAAGTCCCTTAGAGATCCTTAGAGCATTAAAGACCCTTAGAGAGCCTTATGCTGCGTTCACACCGGACGCGATGCGATGTTTGGGGGCGGCGCGATTACATGTAAAGTCAATGCAGAGACGCGGACAGACGCGAATTCTCTCCGACGGCGAGCATGAAGCGGTGGACGCGATTTAAGTGTGCCGCGTCAAACGCGAGAGTTCAATTTTTTCAACTCGAGCGTCAAATTCACATGACGCGTTCTCGCAGAAGCCAATCAGCGGTGAGGATCTCAGCCTGCCGTCACTGACGTTCAACCGGAAAACATCAGCCGTTAGCCGTTAGCACTCAGAGCTCACAGCTCCTCATATCTGTTCAGAAACTAGACAGAAGTGAAACCAGTCCAAACCACAGACTGCCTGTGTCATGGAGAATACAGGCGCTGCTTTGTTTATGTCTGTAGGCCGTTGCTGTGAGTGTGGAGTGAGCAGCTACAACGTTAGCTTAGCCGATCTCCATTCAGAAAACACGTATTTTAAAGGTGTTTCTCTGCCGTCTGTCTGCAGACTTGTCAAAGCGTTAATTCATGGTCTTTACTAACCGGTATCAGTGTGTTGTTCCTTCGGCATCATTTAGAAACGTGGATTACAATTACATCACGGTCAAATATGTTCATGTTGTTGTAGCTCCCGAGCCAGCGCGTCTTGTTTGAATGATGCGAGTAAACACAGCTGGCAGCCGCGGTGAAACTCGAGCGATTAGAGCGAAGCGAATATTCGCATCGCGTCCGGTGTGGACGTAGCATTAGCAACCCTTAAAGAGCCTTAGAGACGCTAAGAGACCCTTAAAGACCCTAAGATACGCTAAGAGACCCTTAAAGAGCCTTAGAGATACTTAGCGACCGTTAAAGACCCTTAAAGACCCTTGAAGACCCTTGTAGAGAAAAAAATTTCAATACATAATAAAAAACTAAGAAAATGTTATAAATAAAATAAATTAATAAAAAACATATTATAATGAAATATACAAAATAAATAAATACAAATAAAATAAATAATATTAAATATAAAAAGCAAAGAAAATATTAATAAAATATAAAACATTTATAAAATAATAAATAAAATGATAGTAAAAATACAATAATAATGATAAATAAAATAATCTTTGTCTCATGGTAGAAGGGTAACTTAGTGGGAATATATTTTAAAATATAAAAATAAATATTTGTTTTAAGGACCATGTCACTAGATCTGACAGATATGAAGCTAAAATATTTGTTTTGTTTTTATACAGCACCTGCATTTTCTCCTGCTATTGTGTTACCAATAAATAAAAAATGTAATAAATAATTTTAAAAAACTAAGAAAGTGGGATAAATAAATAAAATAATAAATAAAATATACCAAATTAAATAGATAATATAAAAAAGCAAAGACAATATTAATAAAATCTAAAATAATATCAAAAAAATATATAAATGATAGTAAAAATACAATAATAATGAAACTGACCTCCTATCCTGGCGCGGTGGAGAGAACCTGGGTTTCCTCCACTGGTTGTCAGGCGGGGGGGCGGTCCGTCGATACTGGTTGAAATGTTCTCCGTGGGGTTGAGGGTTAGGAAGAAGGCCGTTTTGTGGATGGATCGTCGCTCTGGGAGGAAAATACCTGCAGGAGAGGATATTTAAAGGAAGATAATTATAAAGGGTCCTTTTGTAATGTCTTAAAACTTTCCTTAGAATATGTTATGAATTGTAAGGTGTCCTTGAGTGCTTTGAAAAGCGCATCTGAATAGAATTCATTATTATTATAATAAGAGGGCCCATTTTTGGAAAAATCTTTTTGGGCTCTCCATCTTCTAACGTTACTCTCAGTAACTCCATATTTCGTTGCTGCTCGACAGTTGTTTGAGGACTTCTTTGAACACACACACTCTACATTTAATTTATATGTCAACGGTTCATTATTACAGTTTTATTTTATGTGAAGCACAAGGTACCATGCTGTTATAATTACGCTCTTAGAAACTGAAAACATTTTGGGAGAAAAAATAATAATTAAAAATATATATATATATATATATTGATAATCGCTCATTTGGCGCCACCTAGTGGTGTGACTGTGTAATTACATCGATAAGTCTAGACCCGGAATATAATAAAAAAAAAAAACATGTCTTATTTTCGGGTTGTTACGTGCTGTGTTGTGTTTGTCTCTCTCCCCCTGACTGTCTCCCTCAGGTGCTCCCAATCAGGGCCTCCATAAAGGACCTGAGGAAGGCTGCAGTCGCTCTCTCCTTCTCCCGTGAGCTGCATGGATGGCAGTGGAGGATCTGCAGCAGTGTAGTGTTTTGTTGTTGTCTACGTGGGACGGGCAACTTATAGTTCTGAGTAGTGTTATGGTTTACTTCAGTCGCTTTCTGTTATAAGTTGTTCTTAGTTACCTTAAGTTTGTTTTGCAAATTGGTGAGTCTCTTTCTTTTGTCAATTTAAAGACTTCACCGCCCGGTTATTTTATATTTGGCCACTTCCCTTTGGTTCCCCGAGTCCAGGAGGGAGTGTAACAACGTAGTGTAGTGTTCTACCTGTGTTGATGGGAGTCTCTGCTGGGCGGCCATCTCTCCTCTCTCGGCTCAGAGATGATGTCGCTCGGCCGATGTGAAGCGAGGCCTCTGATTGGCTCCTGCTCCGACTCATCCATCCCATCGTTACTGTTTAAAACACAGCACAGATAAACTCGGTTGGATGATGATCGATGGGAGAGGCTTTTATTAACTTCAGAAACATCCCATCCATGAGGATACATTGAAATCAAACTGCGGCTGTTATAAACAAATGAATATATAAATAGCATTAAAACTAAATGTATGAATAGAAAACAAAACAATGAAAGAAAAAAATAAAAAATAAATTAATTTAATTTTTTTTTAAAAGACAAATACATTTAAAGAAAAATAAATTAATAGAATAAAATAAAAATAAACAAGTAAATGGA
>JAMFTG010001439.1:42500-58959 GCA_023974075.1 Chaenocephalus aceratus | reverse complement strand
GCCCACATTGAGGATGCTTCCTACGCCCACATTGAGGATGCTTCCTACGCCAACATTGAGGATGCTTCCTGCGCCCACATTGAGGATGCTTCCTACGCCCACATTGAGGATGCTTCCTACGCCACATTGAGGATGCTTCCTACGCCCACATTGAGGATGTTCCTACGCCCACATTGAGGATGCTTCCTACGCAACATTGAGGATGCTTCCTATGCCACATTGAGGATGCTTCCTACACCCACATTGAGGCTGCTTCCTATTGCCACATTGAGGATGCTTCCTACGCCCACATTGAGGATGCTTCTACGCCCACATTGAGGATGCTTCCTACGCCCACATTGAGCATGCTTCCTACGCCCACATTGAGGATGCTTCCTGCGCCCACATTGAGGATGCTTCCTACGCCCACATTGAGGATGCTTCCTACGCCCACATTGAGATGCTTCCCTACGTGTGTTCTCTCTCTGAGGAACAGGAGTCTGAGCGGATACACTCGATACAGCTGCTGTAACTCTCCTGGTGTAATACTGCAGACACACACACACACACACACACACACACACACACACACACACACACACACACACACACACACACACACACACAGTGGTGTATACAGATGTTCTACACACAGCTCTGTGATCTCAGGCGTGATCCAGCATGTTCTCCTCAGACCTGCAGGAACATGCTCTGTGACCTGTCTCCGGTATGTTCCATACACACTGCTGCATACCACCCCTCTAACACCACCCAACACCACATACCTGTCTGTCTCATGCTGCAGACCTACCCCCCACACACACACACACACACACACACACACACACACACTCACACACACTCTCTAACAGGGACCCTTCAGAGCTCCCTGGCTGTATGAGATTGGTTACCCTTTAAATATGTGTTACGTTTTTCTATTGTTGTAAAAATGAAAATCACAAAGGTATTTCTGACGAGGATCTCGAAGGCTTTCATGCTTTTCTAGGTCCTTGAAGCTGTCCAAAATGTTGTCGGATTCCTTGATGAGGTTCTACAAAGTCTTTGATAATGTTCTAGGGGTCAAGGTGTTGATGAGAGTTATGTGTGATAAGATAAGGCTCTAGGGTGCTTGAAGAGGTTCTAGAGGTGCTTGAAGAGGTTCTAGAGGTTGATAATGAGGTTCTTGATGAGGTCATAGAGGTTGTTGATAAGTAAAAGAGGTCCTTCTGAGGAGTTGAGAGGTTGAGAGGTACCAGGAGTCTAGCACCAGGACTCTAGCACCAGGAGTCTAGCACCAGGAGCCTAGCACCAGGAGTCTAGCACCAGGAGTCTAGCACCAGGAGTCTAGCACCAGGAGTCTAGGACTAGGAGTCTAGCACCAGGAGTCTAGCACCAGGAGTCTAGAACTAGGAGTCTAGCACCAGGAGTCTAGCACCAGGAGTCTAGCACCAGGAGTCTAGAACTAGGAGTCTAGAACTAGGAGTCTAGCACCAGGAGTCTAGAACTAGGAGTCTAGCACCAGGAGTCTAGCACCAGGAGTCTAGAACTAGGAGTCTAGCACCAGGAGTCTAGCACTAGGAGTCTAGCAATAGGAGTCTAGCACCAGGAGTCTAGCACCAGGAGTCTAGCAATAGGAGTCTAGCACCAGGAGTCTAGCACCAGGAGGCTAGAACTAGGAGTCTAGCACCAGGAGTCTAGAACTAGGAGTCTAGAACTAGGAGTCTAGAACTAGGAGTCTAGCACCAGGAGTCTAGAACTAGGAGTCTAGCACCAGGAGTCTAGGACCAGGAGTCTAGCACCAGGAGTCTAGGACTAGGAGTCTAGCACCAGGAGTCTAGCACCAGGAGTCTAGAACTAGGAGTCTAGAACTAGGAGTCTAGCACCAGGAGTCTAGCACCAGGAGTCTAGCACCAGGAGTCTAGAACTAGGAGTCTAGCACCAGGAGTCTAGTACCAGGAGTCTAGAACTAGGAGTCTAGCACCAGGAGTCTAGAACTAGGACTCTAGAACCAGGAGTCTAGAACTAGGAGTCTAGCACCAGGAGTCTAGCACCAGGAGTCTAGCACCAGGAGTCTAGAACTAGGACTCTAGAACCAGGAGTCTAGCAATAGGAGTCTAGTACCAGGAGTCTAGAACTAGGAGTCTAGCACCAGGAGTCTAGCACCAGGAGTCTAGCACCAGGAGTCTAGAACTAGGAGTCTAGCACCAGGAGTCTAGAACTAGGAGTCTAGTACCAGGAGTCTAGAACTAGGAGTCTAGCACCAGGAGTCTAGCACCAGGAGTCTAGCACCAGGAGTCTAGCACCAGGAGTCTAGCACCAGGAGTCTAGCACCAGGAGTCTAGAACTAGGACTCTAGAACCAGGAGTCTAGCAATAGGAGTCTAGCACCAGGAGTCTAGAACCAGGAGTCTAGCACCAGGAGTCTAGAACCAGGAGTCTAGAACTAGGACTCTAGAACCAGGAGTCTAGAACTAGGAGTCTAGCACCAGGAGTCTAGAACTAAGAGTCTAGCACCAGGAGTCTAGCACCAGGAGTCTAGGACCAGGAGTCTAGCACCAGGAGTCTAGCACCAGGAGTCTAGCACCAGGAGTCTAGAACTAGGAGTCTAGCACCAGGAGTCTAGGACCAGGAGTCTAGCACCAGGAGTCTAGAACTAGGAGTCTAGCACCAGGAGTCTAGGACCAGGAGTCTAGAACTAGGAGTCTAGCACCAGGAGTCTAGGACCAGGAGTCTAGAACTAGGAGTCTAGCACCAGGAGTCTAGCACCAGGAGTCTAGCCCCAGGAGTCTAGCACTAGGACTCTAGCACTAGGAGCAGCTATCGTACAGCGCCCGGGGAGCAATGGGAGTGAGGGGGGAAGGGGGGTGTCTGGTGCCTTGCTCAAGGGCACCACGGCAGGGCAGGAGGTGAACTGGGACCTCTCCAAGTAGAAGTCCACACTCCATATTTTGGGTCGGGTCGGGGACTTGAACCGGCGACCCGGCTCACAGTCCAAGCCCCTACTGACTGAGCCCCTGCCGGACAGGTGTAGGTTCTAGATGAGGTTCTATATGAGGTTCTAGAGGTTGTAGTTTCACTTTAGAGGTGCTTGTTGAGGTTCTGCTGGCTCGTTGATGTGCTAGCATCAGGTTCTAGAGGTGCTCGTTGTGAGACTGGAGTTCCTTCAGGACGCTGCCGGGTTCCACATCAGTAACTAAATCACTCTGTCAGTCTGAGTGTTCCTTTGTTGTAACCTCCTCCCCTCTGGGACTGTCAGCTGATTAAAACAAACGCTCCTCTGGGACCAGCAGCAGGAAACATGAAGGAGGACAGGAGTGTGTGTGATTGACAGGCAACAGTGTCACACACACACACACACACACACACACACACACACACACACACACACACACACACACACACACACACACACACACACACACACACTCTGAGTGTGATGATGTTCTCTCTGATAACTCGTCTCTGTCGTCTCAACTCACTTTTATTTATTCATTTTACTCCAAATAAATTATAAACCATATTCTCTGTGTGTGTGTGTGTGTTCTGTGTGTGTGTTCTGTGTGTGTGTGTGTGTTCTGTGTGTGTGTTTGTGTGTGCGTGTGTTCTCTGTGTGTGTGTGTGTGTTTGTGTGTGCGTGTGTGTGTTCTCTGTGTGTGTGTGTTCTCTGTGTGTGTGTGTGTGTGTTCTCTGTGAGTGTGTGTGTGTGTGTTTAATAATACATCAGTGTGTCCATCAGACAAGCTTTAGGACTTAGCGCTCGGTGAGGCGACGCAGCGTGGTGGCAGATAAACAGGAAGTCGCGGCGAGGCGGCATTTAATATTCTGTTCTATATTTCATACGAGAGACCAGAGCACCATGCTCAATAACAAATAAATAAATAACAATCAAAAATGTTTTTTATAATATGAGTGCAGTCCATTAAAAAAAAAAATATATATAATATATATATATATATATCTATACTAGGGATGGGAACGAATATTCGAATATTCGAAATTATTCAGGTATGAGAATATGAGTTATGAATATGTTTTGTTGGGAGGGATGCCTAAGTTATTTAAATATGATCAAATGGAATCATTCAGTGCCGTAGCTGAGGGTGTCCGGTCTAAAGGTGTAGACCGGACAGCGGGCAGAGCTGCAGCTGCTGATCTCTCTCTCTCCGGTTAGACTTCCCTCGCGTTTATGTCCAAATCCATCAGATCTAGTTCTAGCCAATGATACGGCTGCTGCCCCCCCTACAGCAGACCACGCAGACTCAGATCCCAGCTGAGAGGGTCTTCTCTACAGCTGGCCCGAATCGCCTCCGCACCGCCTCTCCCCTGCATGCTGTGCATCGGCCCGGTTACAGGTTGTTGATCTCTGTTGTCACGGGTTACGTTACCCTGACCCTTTATGCTGTGCGTGTTTGATCCCTCTTTAATTTAAAAACCAAGTGATGTTTTTAGCATGAGAGCTGTAGCCTATAGCCGTCAGCTGTTCACACTGTGATCACCAGGGTTAGGGTTTTTTTTTTTTTGTCAACATTTTTCCCACATTTTCTTTTTATAGGATATGTACATTTCGGTTAATCGTTTTTTTGGGGGTCGAATATTCGAATATATATTTGCCTTCAAATGCCCATCCCTAATCTATGCATACATATAAATGCATTTATCTAAAAGTAATAATAATTTATAATAATAATAACAATGTAAACAAATGTAAGACATTTAAATAAATAAATACACATTTATAATATTATTTTGGGTCATCTAGACCAGATATTACTGTAGTAAAGGTACCTGTACTACATGTAGAAGTACTGCATTTAAACTCTTATACATGTAGAAGTATCTTTATCCAAATATACCTAAAGTACCAAAAGAAAAAAGTAGAATAATTTACATTTAGCGTTGTTTTTATTGTAAAACATCTAAATTCTTATTACTAAATATAAATGTATTTTTGTACCTTATATATAGGAATTTAAACTGGATACACACACACACACACACACACACACACACACACACTGACGTCAGCATTGGTCATGGAAACTAAAAGCATGTTTTTCTGTCTGTGTGTGAGTGTGTGTGTGTGTGTTAACATCCATTAAAGTGTGTGTGCTGTTTGTCGAGGCTTTTAGAAAATAGCGTATGAATATTTCACTCTTTTCTCTCTTTTCACCTCGGATGTTCACGCTCCGCTCAAACCTCTTTACTCTCTTTATTTTTATCTTTTTATTTATTTGTCTGTCTCTGCTTTTCATTTGGTTTTGTCCGAAGAGGAAAACTTCAGATATATCACATCACGTCTCTGCCTTTAGTTAACCAACATTAGTGGTGTTTACCAGATCCAATGAATTAGTATAAACAACATATAAACACGCACAATTCAAAATATGAGGTATTCAATTATTCTATATTTATTTAAAGAGGACATATAGAGTGGCGAAGTCCCTCCCTTTCAGAAAAGTCTGTATTGAAGTCGATGGAGAGAGAAAGATTATCTCTCCATCCCGTTTGAATCGTGCCACGAGTTACTCACATGATGTTTGTCAATCTAAAAGATCATTTTGCAAAAGTCAAGAAAATTAAAATGTGTCGTCAAACTGTGAAGAAACCCTTGTGTGTGAAACCGCTCAATGAACTCCATCTCCCGTCTCGCACCACACACCCAGACGGCGTCACGTTGAACATTTCACTCCTTTCTTTCAGAACGAGGCGGAAAGTATTAAAAGAGGTGGAAATCACTCCGAGTCTGGGCGCGTTGAGAGCTGTGCACACACAAGGGGAGTTAGTCGGTTCTGAGAGCCAGCACGCGGGACCGGGACTCTGGGACTTGTAGTCTTTCTAGTTGCGTATTTTTCATAGTCTTATATTTCAACAGCTTTACGACAAACTGACTTTTTTGACACGGAAATGATTTCTATTCCGCTCTGTTTGGCAGGTGCTTAGAGATGTCCCGCCCCCTTAGCCTCAATAGCCAATAGGAGCGCGAGTGTTCCATCAATACAGATTTAATTAAGTTTAATCATATTTAAAATAAGATAAGTACTATTTCCCTCGTTTTAGGTTGTGATTAATTTTGTAATAATTATTTAGAATTATTTTAATTGTTTAAAAATGAATGTTTTTTCTTCTTACGTTTAAAAATATGACACGGCTTAAATGTCAGCAAACATCGACGAGTGATTTAACAGTAAGACATTAAAACAAAGAGGCTTTTAATACAGAGTGAAATAATGTAATACACTATAACATTATTAGTGTTTAAGGATCTGACTATTGATCGTGAGGTTTCCAGATGCTTCTGAGTTCCTGACGAGAATCATCCATCACTGCCGCCCCCCGTCCTCCCCTCTTCCTCATATTAAATCTGGTGATCTCCTGGAAATGAAAAATTAAACCCTTCCTCCTCCTCCTCCTCCTCCTCCTCCTCCTCCTCCTCCTCCTCCTCCTCCTCCTCCTCCTCCTGAAGTCACCTTCAAACATTAAACTCTGTCTGTCTGTCTGTCTGTCTGTCTTCTTCTTCTTCTTCTTCTTCTTCTTCTTCTTCTCTTCTTCTTCTTCTTCTTCTTCTTCTTCTTCTTCTTCTTCTTCTTCTTCTTCTTCTTCTTCTGTGGTGGTGTTTATTTACTCTGCTCGCAGCACGCTAGAAAGAAACATCTTAATCCTCTGCGACAATAAATAACTGTGCGTGAATAAAAACAACCCTAATTTATTTCTAAAAGTTAATCCGATAAATACAGAATTATAACGTGCCGAGACAAGAGCCCTGAGGAACCCCGCGGATACGTTTTTTAATTACCTAACGATTATTTAGACTTTTAAAGAGGCCGTCATTTGTTGTTTTTTGTGGTGTCCCCTTTCCTTTAGTGTATCCTATAGGTTTTAGTGCATGTCAAGAGCAGACTGGGCTCTGGTTTCAGACAGAGGGTGAAAAGAGGGGCTGCAGCACAGGAAAATAAAGAGCTTTTTGAACATTAAAGCACATGTCCCAGGAGAGACTAATATGACATAATATAAATAATAACCTTGTTAAAATGAGACGAGCTTTGTTATTGATAAATGTGAGATGTCTGTAAATATGAAACTAATGAGGCGAGAGAGAGACGGCTTTTCAATCAATGGCAACATTTAAAAAGGTTGAAATCTCCTTTCACTGAGAACAAAAGACCAGCAGCGTGTGTGTGTGTGTGTGTGTGTGTGAGAGAGTGTGTGTGTCACTGAAAAGGTCACACAGACAGAGTTAGCTGTAAATGATGAGACACAGTTTCCGAGCTTTTAAACAAATGATTTCGCCTTTTAGCAAAACATGTTGATGGTTTTAATCAAAGGGCAACTTCTGGTCTCATAATAATAATAGTAATGATAATTAAACAATTCATACAAATTAGGGGGAACTTATTCTATACAAAGTATGTAAATCAGTCAATCCTCGTCCTCGTCCTCGTCCTCTTCATCCACCGAGCAGGAAGTTGACCTTGAAGTTCCTGAAGGTCGCATTTTGTAGTTCTTTAACGTTTTTGATGGAAGATACCTGATGGTTTCATGAGCCGGGCTCTGTGTCTGATTTAAATGTCAGCCCAAAAATTATGGGATGGATCCGTGACGACCACACACACACACACACACACACACACACACACACACACACACACACACACACACACACACACACACACACACACACACACACACACACACACACACACACACACACACACACACACACACACACACACACACACGGGAATGGTAGGATTTTATGTGATAGCGTTCACTCTCCCCTCGGGGATTATGGGTAATAGGATCCGCCTGAATCCCCTCCTCCCCCTCCTCCCCCTCCCCTTGACCCCCGACCCATATTGTTAGCGCGGCAGTGTGTGTGTGCGTGTGTGTGTGCGCGTGTGTGTGTGTGCGCGCGTGTGTGTTCCCCGCAGACCGACCATTTAGCTCGACGTCTCTCTTTCACCGAGGTGGAGAAACTCACAAGTGCCTCTATTGTGTCCTGCTAAAAGCCTGCAGAGTGTGTGTGTGTGTGTGTGTGTGTGTGTGTGTGTGTGTGTGAGGCACAATAACAGGAAGTTTTCTGTACAGCCACAATTGACCACACACACACACACACACACACACACACACACACACACATACACTCAGATGAAAGACGACAAAGAACAGGAAAGGTATTGTTCATTGGCTGCAGAAAAACACCTGAAAACACACACACACACACATGCACACACACACACACATGCACACACACACACACACACACACACACACACACACACACACACACACACACACACACACACACACACACACACACACACACACACACACCGGGTTTTGTCAGGAGAAATTGCTCCTTCCTGCTCTCATCTATCATTCCCTCTCCGAGTGGATCGCTGTCTGTCATCTTGAAATACAGCACTTAGATTGGCCACTACAAAGACAGAGTGTGTGTGTGTGTGTGTGTGTGTGTGAGTGTGTGTGTGTGTGTGTGTGTGTGTGTGTGTGTGTGTGAGTGTGTGAGCGCTCAGTTCGAAGCTTCCTTTAATCTCCCCCTCTCTCGCTCTCTTTGTGTCTCAGTTCAGTTGGACCTCTTTTCTTCAGTTAGGCTGGATTTTAAATTGCATACTACTGTATAGTAATACTGCATAGTAATACTGTATAGTAATACTGCATAGTAATACTGCATAGTAATACTGCATAGTAATACTGCATAGTAATACTGCATAGTAATACTGCATAGTAATACTGCATAGTAATACTGCATAGTAATACTGTATAGTAATACTGCATAGTAATACTACGCATAGTAATACTGCATAGTAATACTGTATAGTAATACTGCATAGTAATACTGCATAGTAATACTGCATAGTAATACTGCATAGTAATACTGCATAGTAATACTGTATAGTAATACTGCATAGTAATACTGCATAGTAATACTGCATAGTAATACTGCATAGTAATACTGTATAGTAATACTGCATAGTAATACTGCATAGTAATACTGCATAGTAATACTGCATAGTAATACTGCATAGTAATACTGCATAGTAATACTGTTATAGTAATACTGCATAGTAATACTGTATAGTAATACTGTATAGTAATACTGCATAGTAATACTGTATAGTAATACTGCATAGTAATACTGCATAGTAATACTGTATAGTAATACTGCATAGTAATACTTATAGTAATACTGTATAGTAATACTGCATAGTAATACTGTATAGTAATACTGCATAGTAATACTGTATAGTAATACTGCATAGTAATACTGCATAGTAATACTGTATAGTAATACTGCATAGTAATACTGCATAGTAATACTGTATAGTAATACTGTATAGTAATACTGCATAGTAATACTGCATAGTAATACTGTATAGTAATACTGCATAGTAATACTGTATAGTAATACTGTATAGTAATACTGCATAGTAATACTGCATAGTAATACTGCATAGTAATACTGCATAGTAATACTGCATAGTAATACTGTATAGTAATACTGCATAGTAATACTGCATAGTAATACTGCATAGTAATACTGTATAGTAATACTGCATAGTAATACTGCATAGTAATACTGCATAGTAATACTGCATAGTAATACTGCATAGTAATACTGCATAGTAATACTGCATAGTAATACTGTATAGTAATACTGCATAGTAATACTGCATAGTAATACTGCATAGTAATACTGCATAGTAATACTGTATAGTAATACTGCATAGTAATACTGCATAGTAATACTGCATAGTAATACTGTATAGTAATACTGCATAGTAATACTGCATAGTAATACTGCATAGTAATACTGCATAGTAATACTGTATAGTAATACTGCATAGTAATACTGTATAGTAATACTGTATAGTAATACTGCATAGTAATACTGTATAGTAATACTGCATAGTAATACTGCATAGTAATACTGTATAGTAATACTGCATAGTAATACTGTTAGTAATACTGTATAGTAATACTGCATAGTAATACTGTATAGTAATACTGCATAGTAATACTGTATAGTAATACTGCATAGTAATACTGCATAGTAATACTGTATAGTATACTGCACTGTAGTAATACTGCATAGTAATACTGTATAGTAATACTGTATAGTAATACTGCATAGTAATACTGCATAGTAATACTGTATAGTAATACTGCATAGTAATACTGTATAGTAATACTGTATAGTAATACTGCATAGTAATACTGCATAGTAATACTGCATAGTAATACTGTATAGTAATACTGCATAGTAATACTGCATAGTAATACTGTATAGTAATACTGCATAGTAATACTGTATAGTAATACTGCATAGTAATACTGTATACTAATACTGCATAGTAATACTGCATAGTAATACTGCATAGTAATACTGTATAGTAATACTGCATAGTAATACTGCATAGTAATACTGCATAGTAATACTGTATAGCAATACTGCATAGCAATACTGTATAGCAATACTGTATAGTAATACTGCATAGTAATACTGTATAGTAATACTGCATAGTAATACTGCATAGTAATACTGTATACTAATACTGCATAGTAATACTGCATAGTAATACTGCATAGTAATACTGCATAGTAATACTGTATAGTAATACTGCATAGTAATACTGCATAGTAATACTGCATAGCAATACTGCATAGCAATACTGTATAGTAATACTGTATAGTAATACTGCATAGTCATACTGTATAGTAATACTGCATAGTCATACTGTATAGTAATACTGCATAGTAATACTGCATAGTTAATACTGTATAGCAATACTGCATAGTAATACTGTATAGTAATACTGTATAGTAATACTGCATACTAATACTGTATAGTAATACTGTATAGTAATACTGCATAGTAATACTTGCATAGTAATACTGTGTAGTAATACTGCATAGTAATACTGCATAGTAATACTGTATAGTAATACTGCATAGTAATACTGTATAGTAATACTGTATAGTAATACTACATAGTAATACTGCATAGTAATACTGTATAGTAATACTGTATAGTAATACTGCATAGTAATACTGCATAGTAATACTGTATAGTAATACTGTATAGTAATACTGCATAGTAATACTGCATAGTAATACTGCGTAGTAATACTGCGTAGTAATACTGTGTAGTAATACTGCGTAGTAATACTGCATAGTAATACTGCATAGTAATACTGCATAGTAATACTGTATAGTAATACTGTATAGTAATACTGCATAGTAATACTGTATAGTAATACTGTATAGTAATACTGCATAGTAATACTGCATAGTAATACTGCATACTACTGTATAGTAATACTGTATAGTAATACTGCATAGTAATACTGCATAGTAATACTGCATAGTAATACTGCATAGTAATACTGTATAGTAATACTGCATAGTAATACTGTATAGTAATACTGCATAGTAATACTGCATAGTAATACTGCATAGTAATACTGCATAGTAATACTGTATAGTAATACTGCATACTAATACTTCATACTAACAAACTGCATACTTCATAATTCACACGTATACTGTCAGTTAAAATACTTTATACTGCAAAATAACATGGGGTATTCTGCATACAAATATTGCATACTATTATACTGCATACTTCCTACTGCACACAAACACTGTAAACGTATACTCCATACTGACATCATATTCTCATGTAGTACACACCAACATACTTTATACTGCAGAATAGCTAGCGCATACTGCATCCAAAGATAACGACTAGATACTCACGCATTTAGTCAGATTGCGTTCAAGTATTACCCATAATCCCCTCTGTTTCAGCCCTGTTTCAAAAGTGCTGATTCTCCGTCTGTTAGGCCACGTTTACACAGAGACGAAAACGAACCGATGCCGATATCAAAAAAGTCTTCCGTCCACAGGGAATCGGCTCGTCCACACGAGACCGCTCGACCCGCTGGAGACGCTGTAGTACATATGCCGGGCCTGTAAGTGGCGCTGTACTTCCGCCACAAAATACACCGAAAGCAGTGAAGAAGACCCCGGAGCATGGTTGCCTGGTTGCCCTTCTGTTTATGCCCCGCGGTGGATTTAGCAACATGTGGTTCATGTAGTTCTCCAGGTCCACTTGTTGCTGATGGTTGCGGTCGAGGAGCTGTAGATGTTGTAGACGAACGCAACCCTGAGATCCGCCATTGTTGTTGTTGGCAAAACACATCAGCAACGACGCGGGGGGTGAGCAGCAGAGGTGGGGAGAGGCGGGGCTATGGCGTCATCGTTATCAGGAAATCGTATAGGACGTACACACGGAGTGTTTCGTCCGCAGATCGACCCACCTTGGGAGCCGTTACCGTTGGAGGGCTCCGTTTCCGCGGTTCCGTTACGGCCTCGTGTGAACGAACGGTCCATACGATAGAGAACTGTAGTGAATACAACCCGTTTCGTCTCCGTGTAGACGTGGCCTTACTTTAGATGAAAAGAAGGAGCCCCTCCCCACGCCCCTCTTGCCCCTTTCACACCAACGCCTTTTCAGCTCCGGCATGAAGAAGAGGGGACACATGTTGATGTAGAAGAGACATGAAGAAGAGGGGACACATGTTGATGTAGAAGAGACATGGAGAAGAGGGGACACATGTTGATGTAGGAGAGACATGAAGAAGAGGGGACACATGTTGATGTAGGAGAGACATGAAGAAGAGGGGACACATGTTGATGTAGAAGAGACATGAAGAAGAGGGGACACATGTTGATGAGGAAGAGACATGAAGAAGAGGGGACACATGTTGATGTAGAAGAGACATGGAGAAGAGGGGACACATGTTGATGTAGAAGAGACATGGAGAAGAGGGGACACATGTTGATGTAGAAGAGACATGAAGAAGAGGGGACACGTGTTGATGTAGAAGAGACATGAAGAAGAGGGGACACATGTTGATGCAGAAGAGACATGGAGAAGAGGGGACACATGTTGATGTAGAAGAGACATGAAGAAGAGGGGACACATGTTGATGCGGAAGAGACATGGAGAAGAGGGGACACGTGTTGATGTAGAAGAGACATGGAGAAGAGGGGACACATGTTGATGTAGAAGAGACATGAAGAAGAGGGGACACATGTTGATGTAGAAGAGACATGGAGAAGAGGGGACACATGTTGATGTAGAAGAGACATGAAGAAGAGGGGACACATGTTGATGTAGAAGAGACATGAGGAAGAGGGGACACATGTTGATGTAGAAGAGACATGGAGAAGAGGGGACACATGTTGATGTAGAAGAGACATGAAGAAGAGGGGACACATGTTGATGTAGAAGAGACATGAAGAAGAGGGGACACATGTTGATGTAGAAGAGACATGAGGAAGAGGGGACACATGTTGATGTAGAAGAGACATGGAGAAGAGGGGACACATGTTGATGTAGAAGAGACATGAAGAAGAGGGGACACATGTTGATGTAGAAGAGACATGAAGAAGAGGGGACACATGTTGATGTAGAAGAGACATGAAGAAGAGGGGACACATGTTGATGTAGAAGAGACATGGAGAAGAGGGGACACATGTTGATGTAGAAGAGACATGGAGAAGTGGATTTTGCATAATAGGTGACCTCTAACGATGTCTTTCTGCCCGTCAGACCCGATGCACGGCCCTCGGCGTCTGGAGGTCGGGGACGTTCAGTCCAAACAGGTGACGGTGCGCTGGGAGCCGTTCGGATACAACGTGACGCGCTGCTACAGCTACAACCTGACGGTGCAGTACCACTACCGCCCTGCAGGGGGTGCCAGCAGGTAAACATCGGTCCTCGTTAGTGTTTATAGTATTTATACAATTTCAGTTCCAGCATTTGGTCTTCTCTTAAAGCCGATTACCTCCCAAAGGTGATTTTATTATGTGTTTGATATATCATCCCAAACGAGGAGAATGAAAATGTCGTTGCATTCAAAGAAAACCCGATGTATTTTAGTTTTAGTCAAAGAAAATCTGAACTATTTACATTTTAGACCTTCAAATCTTTGATTCCCAGGGAGCCGGTGAAGGAGGAGGTTGTTTACGACGCGCTGAGTGGCGTGCCGCAGCACATCCTGCGTAACCTTCCACCGTTCACCAACGTCAGCCTGAAACTAGTCCTCAGTAACCCAGAGGGCCGCAAGGAGAGCGAGGAGCTGCTGGTGCTGACGGACGAGGACGGTACGGCAACCAAAATACACTTTGTAATGTCTTCTTTCAGGATAGCAAACGAACATTTATTTTCGCTAACGTTCAAATCTTCAAATTAGTATTAAGTGGCTCTAAATAGTTGTGATTGGTCAACCAGCTTAGAGATGTCCCGCCCCCTTAGTCTATCACGTACAATGTGTTGGAGCCCCTTTAAACATAGTGCCAGAAAACTTATAATAGAAAAAGTAATTGTCTTGATGTCAGTGATGACGTGGGGAAGATTCATGGCGATAATTAATATTAATTAATATTTGACGGTTCAGTCCCCGGAGCCGTTCCCGTGGACTCGATCGTCGGCAGCAGCTACGAGCAACAGATCAGTCTCAGCTGGAAGGAACCGCTGCAGACATATGGACTCATACGACAGTACGAGGTAAACGCACACATCCTTTACTCAAGTGGAAGTACAGATACTCGTGTTTAAAAATACTCTGGTGAAAGTAGAAGTACTGACTAAACTTCTTTACTCATGTGGAAGTAAAGAGGCTTTGAAGTGTACTTCAGTAAAAAGTACCCATAACTAGCAGCTGTTTTAAAGAGTACCTGACCTCCCTTTATATCAATAGAACAATAATGTAAGTAGTTTATTAAGAAGTAGAAAGTACAGGTATTTGGGTTCAACATGTAAGAAGTAGAAAGTACAGGTATTTGAGTTCAACATGTAAGAAGTAGAAAGTACAGGTATTTGAGTTCAACATGAGAGAAGTAGAAAGTACAGGTATTTGTGTTCAACATGTAAGAAGTAGAAAGTACAGGTATTTGAGTTCAACATGTGAGAAGTAGAAAGTACAGGTATTTGAGTTCAACATGTAAGAAGTAGAAAGTACAGGTATTTGAGTTCAACATGTGAGAAGTAGAAAGTACAGGTATTTGAGTTCAACATGTGAGAAGTAGAAAGTACAGGTATTGAGTTCAACATGTAAGAAGTAGAAAGTACAGGTATTTGGGTTCAACATGTGAGAAGTAGAAAGTACAGGTATTTGAGTTCAACATGAGAGAAGTAGAAAGTACAGGTATTTGAGTTCAACATGAGAGAAGTAGAAAGTACAGGTATTTGAGTTCAACATGAGAGAAGTAGAAAGTACAGGTATTTGAGTTCAACATGTGAGAAGTAGAAAGTACAGGTATTTGAGTTCAACATGTGAGAAGTAGAAAGTACAGGTATTTGAGTTCAACATGTGAGAAGTAGAAAGTACAGGTATTTGAGTTCAACATGTAAGAAGTAGAAAGTACAGGTATTTGAGTTCAACATGTGAGAAGTAGAAAGTACAGGTATTTGAGTTCAACATGTGAGAAGTAGAAAGTACAGGTATTTGAGTTCAACATGTAAGAAGTAGAAAGTACAGGTATTTGGGTTCAACATGTGAGAAGTAGAAAGTACAGGTATTTGAGTTCAACATGAGAGAAGTAGAAAGTACAGGTATTTGAGTTCAACATGAGAGAAGTAGAAAGTACAGGTATTTGAGTTCAACATGAGAGAAGTAGAAAGTACAGGTATTTGAGTTCAACATGTGAGAAGTAGAAAGTACAGGTATTTGTGTTCAACATGTAAGAAGTAGAAAGTACAGGTATTTGAGTTCAACATGAGAGAAGTAGAAAGTACAGGTATTTGAGTTCAACATGTAAGAAGTAGAAAGTACAGGTATTTGAGTTCAAAATGTAAAAGTAAAAAGTTGTCAGGAAAATAAGTAGTGAAGTAAAGTACTGATACCAGAAACATGTACTTAAGTACAGTAACAAAGTATTTGTACTGCACTACTTCCCACCTCTGCAAATAACCACTAAAACTCCATTACCCACAATCCCCTGTCTTCCTCAGATCTCCTACAAAGCTCTGAGCTCTTTCGACACGGAGTTCGATTTGTCCAATCAGAGCGGGAAGGTGTTCAAACCGGCCAATGAGACGAGCCACGTGTTCAGCGGCCTCTTCCCAGGCTCCACCTACTCCTTCACAATAAGAGCGTCAACCGTCAAAGGCTTCGGGCCGCCCGTCGTCACGCAGTTCACCACCAAGATCTCAGGTGAGCCCTTCACAATAAAACAGGAAGTTAACGATCAAAGGCTTTGGGAGCAGTTATCATACAAGGGGCCTCAGGTGAGCCCTTCAAAATAAGAGTGCTTAGTCAATATTCATTGGGACAAAATTAGGTAATGCCCATACATCGAGCAATAAGTCTTAAAGTAATCGAGCTCATGCGCAGATGTTGTACGATAATGATGAGATAGTCATAAACTAAGTCTGAAATAATCGAGGGGTAACG
>JAMFTG010001439.1:0-37500 GCA_023974075.1 Chaenocephalus aceratus | reverse complement strand
AGTCCGTTAATTAACTATCAGCGGGGGCGGGGCTAATGCGGAGAGGATTAACTAGGGATTACTGCTAATGTGTCAATCACACACACACACACACACACACACACACACACACACACACACACACACACACACACACACACACACACACACACACACACACCACACACACACACACACAGCTGCAGTTATTAATCTCTCTATACAAACATAAACACAAGAATGAAACCATGTAAGGCGAGACGGAGAGCCTCGTATCGCTCCTTCAATCAGGAACTACTGCCATAAAAAGTCATTTTCTGCATGTTTTTAGTAATAAAGTGATATAATAATATTATGCGGCTTTATAAGATTGTTAGAGTGAGATATTAACTTCATGTTTGGTCTTGAAATGTCAGGAAATGTCAAAATGAATTGTCCTAACTTCAATCCATATCTCAGAGATATTAGTTTAACGTCAATATGCACATTTAAGATGATTTACTTTAAATATTTAAAGATGGATGGACTGTCCACTCCAAGTAGGGAATGAGTCCTTACCCCAAGTGGAGGAGTTCAAGTATCTCGGGGTCTTGTTCTCGAGTGAGGGAACAATGGAGCGTGAGATGGGCCGGAGAGCCGGAGCAGCGGGAGCGGTACTGCAGTCGCTTTAACCGCACCGTGTGACGAGAAGGAGCTGAGCCAGAAGGCAAAGCTCTCTGTCTCCGGGCCGTTCCTCCCCTCACCTACGGTCATGAAGGATGGGTCAGGACCCAAAGAACCAGGTCCAAGGATACAAGCGGCCGAGATGGGTTTCCTCCGCAGGGTGGCTGGTGTCTCCCTTAGGGATAAGGTGAGAAGTTCGGTCATCAGGGAGGGACTCGGAGTTGAGCCGCTCCTCCTTCGCGTCGAAAGAAGCCAGTTGAGGTGGTTCGGGCACCTAGTTAGGATGCCACCTGGGCGCCTCCCTAGGGAGGTGTTCCAGGCACGTCCAGCTGGGAGGAGACCAAGGAGTAGACCTAGGACCAGGTGGAGGGATTATATCTCTTCTGGCCTGGGAGCGCCTTGGGATCCCCCAGTCAGAGCTGGTTGATGAGGGGAAAGGAACGTTTGGGGCTCTCTGCTGGAACGAAACCCCCGAGACCCGACCACGGATAAGAGGAGAAGGTGGATGGATAGATGGATGGATGGATGTAGATGGATGGTAGATGGATGGATAGATGGATGGGTGGATGGATAGATGGATGGATGGATGGATAGATGGATGGAGGATGGATAGATGGATGGATAGATGGATGGATAGATGGATGGATGGATGGATGGATAGATGGATGGATGGATGGATAGATGGATGGATAGATGGATGGATGGATAGATGGATGGATAGATGGATGGATGGATGGATGGATGGATGGATAGATGGATGGATGGATGGATAGATAGATGGATAGATGGATGTGATGGATAGATGGATGGATGGATAGATGGATGGATAGATGGATGGATAGATGGATGGATAGATGGATGGATGGATAGATGGATGGGATAGATGGATGATGGATGGATAGATGGATGGATAGATGGATGGATGGATAGATGGATGGATGGATAGATGGATGGATAGATGGATGGATGGATGGATAGATTGGATGGATGGATGGATGGATGGATGGATAGATGGATGGATGGATGGATAGATAGATGGATAGATAGATGGATGGATGGATAGATGGATAGATATGGATGGATAGATGGATGGATAGATGATGGATGGATAGATGGATAGATGGATGGATGGATAGATGGATGGATAGATGGATGGATGGATGGATAGATGGATGGATGGATAGATGGATGGATGGATAGATGGATGGATGGATAGATGGATGGATAGATGGATGGATGGATGGATAGATAGATGGATAGATGGATGGATGGATGGATAGATAGATGGATAGATAGATAGCATGGATGGATGGAGATGAAGATGTAGTAGAATAGGCTGTAGAAAAAGTTGCCGTTAAATGCTCTCCTGGTTCATCATCTCATATCTACCTTATATCTGTATTTTGGTCCTTTTTAGCCTCTTTTCGGGTTTTTGTTCTAACTAAAGTATAAAATATGCAAATGAGGTGTTACGTAATGCAAGTGAGGGAAATCTGCAGAAAGACAAAGCTTGGATAAAAAGTCCTGGATTTGGATTTAAAGTTGTCTTGTAGCATGGTCTGCCTGTTATCGGCATGATGTCTCTTTAGTGGGTAAGGTGGATAAATAAAGCAAGATAAAAAGAGACACACAGGCAGCTGGTGGGATGTTCAGGGGGCGTGGGAGAAAGCGGCGTTCAGATAAAACACATGTCGACTGAAAAGAAGAGAACGGATCATTTCAAGCGAATCGAGATTTATGTATTCCTATTCAAGCTGGGACAAGACGGAGATGTAAAGAGTGTGTGTGTGTCATAAAGTGTGTGTGTGTGTCATAAAGTGTGTGTGTGAGACGTGCAGTGTGTTAATTGACATGATAGTTTATATGAAATCCATCAGATTGAACAGATGCTGCGGGAAGATTTCATGTTTGTGTGTGTTTATATTTAACTTCGCTTTTGTCTCTGCTGACACCAAGCCGGCCCTCAGGCGCACACACACACACACACACACACACACACACACACACACACACACACACTGTATGACACACACTCACGTATAGGAGCCTCGGATCGCAGGACAAAAGGTGTAGCCGCGAGCGACCTGCTGCTGTAATCAGATTACTGTCATACACACACACACACACACACACACACACACACACACACACACACACACACACACACACACACACACACACACACACACACCACACACACACACACACACACACACACACACACACACACACACACACACACACACACACACACACACACACACACACACACACACACACACACCACAACACGTGCTGCAATGTGAGTGTGAAGAAATGTGATTGGAGAGAAAGAGAGGAGGTAGAAAGAAAAGATTGAATCTGTGTTTTCTGTGGGGAATTAAACAATACAGACACTGCAGTGTGTGTGTGTGTGTGTGTGTGTGTGTGTGTGTCTTCCTGTCCTCCTCTAGCTTCCTGTCCGGCAGGAAATGTGACAGCACTGCAGTCCACACCCTCTGTGTGTGTGTGTGTGTGTGTGTGTGTGTGTGTGCGCGTGCGCGTGTGTGTGTGTGTGTGATATATGACTGCTGTCCTGACTCTGGTTCTTGTAAAAAAAAACACAACTATTGTTTCCCACGTTTCCCTGAGGACACAATCGCTAATGAAAACTCACCGTGCTGCGTTCAGGTGCAGCTCCGTGTGTTTGTAAACTCACACACAGTCCGTGGGAACTCTGGGGGACGACGGGAAAGTGTAGAGCCCCAACAAAGAGTCCAAGGACTTTATAAGGGGTGTTAAAATATTGTAGAGCTCAAGAAGCTTTAGAGATAGTCGAGTATGGTAGAGCTCAAGAAGCTTTAGTCGTTTCTGTAGGGTTTCTAAATGCGATGAGTTGTCTGGAGATTGTGTTAGTAGTATCTCCAGAGCGCGTGTAGTGTTGGCAGTAGAGTCTGTATACAGTTGGCAGAGATGTCACAGTGCAAATAGAGTTTGTGTGGAGCCTTAAAGGTGATTGGAAATCTGCAGAGTTTTCGCACAGTCGGCACAAAACGCTCGTTATCTTCAGTCTGTTTCTGCTCCCCCGGCTCCACGGAGCTCCCGGAAGCTTTACATCCCTGCAGTAACCAGTTGTTGTTTATGGAGGACCCCCCCCCCCCGTCAAACAGACAGATAGCTGGCGTTTATTCGTCCTTTAGAGCTCTAATTCTTCTCCTCGCTGCCGAATTTATTTTCAATTACATTCAGCTGACAACAGACAAACCGGTCCCATTAGTTTCCTGTCTTCGTGTCCTTTCCCCCACACATAGGATTTAATACCTGCACAGACAGGATGCATGAATTATCAGTTTAATGTCAGCCTGGTATAAAGTTACAGCTCCACACAGAGAGAGTTAATAAAGAGTGAGAGAGTGATGGAGGAGAGCAGGATGACCTTTCTCTGCAGCTGAATAATGAACCAACAGATGGGGAGGAGACGAGGACGAGCGCGGCTTCCTGTGAGCAGCGATACACTCAATAATCCAAACAACGCTTCAGAAATGAGAGCCTGATTCCATACATCTTCCGATACAAGTGTCTCAGTGGATACTACAACTCCCATGATGCAGCGGGGTTTCATTAGGGAGCCCTGCCTAGACATTTGTAGTCATGACACAAACATCCCTCAATACTCACCTTTTCACTCTTGCCTTCAACTCCTCACCCCCTAACCCCTCGCCCTTATTCCACCTAGCTTAGCACCTTTTACTTTTGTTGCTATTTTTCTTCTTTACTTGCTTATAAAGCGCTTTATAAATCACATGTATTATTATCTGGCTAGTTAGCAACGCAGCTAATCAAAGACTACTAACCCTACAGTAAATAGACGACTGCAGGTAAGGAAAATAACAACAACAACAAAAAGACTCGGAATTTACTAGCCTGATATGCTAACTAGCTAGCGAGTGATGCTAACTGATGGTTACTGTGTCAGTACATTTCCCAAAGATATTGAAGTGACTGTTATTTTGTATTTATTGATTGTTGTGCTTTTATATGTCTTAATGTGTGCATATGTATACATGTGTCTTTGATTGGATATATAGGATATACATATCCATATTTTTATATATATTTGTATTTTTGTATTGGGAAACGGTATTTCGATCTCTCTGTCTGTACACACTAACTGATGCTAACGGATGCTAACGGATGCTAACTGATGCTAACGGATGCTAACTGATGCTAACGGATGCTAACTGATGCTAACGGATGCTAACGGATGCTAACTGATGCTAACGGATGTCTCTGTGTGTGCAGTAAATACCAGGTGGTGGTGGAGGAGGAGCGCCCCCCGCAGGCAGAGGAGAGGAACTGCAGAGATCCTGCGCTGCTACCCGGTGCCGATCCACTTCCAGAACGCCTCGTTGCTCAACTCTCAGTACTACTTCAGCGCCGAGCTGCCGGTCAGCGAGCTGCGCGCGGCACGCTCCTTCTGCATCGGTGAGTTAAACTAGGAGGTAGTTAGTTAGTTAGTGAGCGAGCTGAGGGCGGCCCACTCCTTTAGCATAGGTTAATACATCAAACATATGTTTACCTGTTTACCTTTGTGTGTGTGTGTGTGTGTGTGTGTGTGTGTGTGTGTGTGTGTGTACAGGTGATAACAGGACGTACAGCGGATACTGGAACGCTCCTCTTCTGCCTCACAAGAGTTATGGGATCTACTACCAGGCTGTGAGCACTGCTAACGGGGTGAGTCTACCTCTACACACACACACACACACACACACACACACACACACACACACACACACACACACACACACACACACACACACACACACTCACCTGTACACACACACACACACACACTCACCTGTACACACACACACACACACACCACACACACACACACACACACACTCACCTGTACACACACACACACACACACACACACACACACACACACACACACACACACACACACACACACTCATCTGTACACACACACACTCACCTGTACACACACACACGCACCTGTACACACACACACGCACCTGTACACACACACTTACCTGTACACACACACACACACACCTGTACACACACACACACACACACACACACACACACACACACACACACACACACACACACGCACACACCTGTACCCACACACACACCTGTACCCACACACACACACACACACACACACACACACCTGTACCCACACACACACCTGTACACACACACACACACACACACACACACACACACACACACACACACACACACACACACACACACACACACACACACACACACACACATCTGAGGTGTACAGTGAAAACATGAAGTTTCTCAGCTTCGAGGGTCTTTGTTCCAAAACTGTTGGAAACACAGACTGAGTTTTATTTAAAGGAGTGGCGTGTGTCGCGATATCCAATCACCGAGTGCAGCAGACCCCGATGTGTGACAGTGTGTGTGTGAGGGTGTGTGTGAGGGTGTGTGTGTGAGGGTGTGTGTGTGTGTGTTCTAACACAGCCTCGCCATTATCCTCCTGTGTTATACTATTCTACACGTCCCTTCAATTTCCTTCACTTTCTGTTCTTTCTGTCAGAAAAACCAGGGGAGTGAAACAGAGACAGAGGTCACACACTGTGACACACACACACACACACACACACACACACACACACACACACACACACACACACACACACACACACACACACACACACAGTTTAATGGATGTGGAGATAGTTCCAGCAGCCTGACCAGTGACACTAATAGGCTGCAGTGGGAGATGTGTGTGTGTGTGTTTTTGGTCACGTATGTGTGTAAAAAAAGATAATTGTTGACTGTGCACACACACACACACACACACACACACACACACACACACACACACACACACACTGATTGTATTGTGTGTTAATTATTGATGCCGGGAGGTTTAATTGGTGTGTGTGTGTGTTGAATAATGCAGCAACCGTAGTGCTTTTTACTGTCGCTGCACCGCAGAGTGTGTGTGTGTGCGTGTGTGTGTGTGTGTGTGTGTGTGTGCGCATGAATATTCATGAGCTCTTGTGGTTAATTTGTCGTCTGTTTGTTAAAACCAGGAAGACACAAGATGTTCTCTCGCCTTTACCAAAACCTCAATGTGTGTGTGTGTGTGTTTCCCCAAGAGTGTGTGTCCCAAGTGTGTTACGTGTGTGTGAGTCTGAAGTGTGTGTGTGTGTTTGTTGGTTGTTAAATGCCAGCACAGACACTGATCCACAGCCATTTGCCGTCTGTCCGCTCTGTTTACGGTGTGTGTGTGTGTGTGTGTGTGTGTGTGTGTGTGTGTGTGTGTGTGTGTGTGTGTGTGTGTGTGTGTGTGTGTGTGTGTGTGTGTGTGTGTGTGTGTGTGTGTGTGTGTGTGTGTGTGTGTGTGTGTGTGTGTGTGTGTGTGTGTGTGTGTGTGTGTGTGTGTGTGTGTGTGAGAGAAAGTTGCCAGACGTGACAGCTAATATGTCGGCATTTCGTGTTGACAGGAAACTAATTTGCTTCTCTCTCCAAACAGGAAACGAAGATCGACTGTGTGCGGGTGGCCACTAAAGGTGAGGCAGAAAAGTGCATTTTATTTTGAAAGGTCTTCGGTTTTATTTTGAAAAAGTTATATTTAATTTTGGAAGGCGGTGTTGAGTGCTGTTTTATTTTGAAAGGTTTTCATTGTCAAAAAAAGGTTTTATGGGTAATTTACCTGGACAGGTGTAGAGGTGTTTTATTTTGAAAGACATCGACTGCATTTATTTTACTTCAAACATGTGTTATCATGCATAATGTTGCACAGAGTATGTTTTATTTTGAAATATATTATCCCTTTTTGGATGTACTCAACTGTATTTTATTTTGAAAATCATTCTGCACTGTTAGCGGTTAGCATTACTAGCTTTCATAACTTCTGGACTGGGTTTAAATGCTACATTAGCCGCTAGCTAGCCAGTCCTGTGTAATGAAACGCAGATGGCAGCTAGCCGCTGGAGCGCTAAAGGCTAATGGTTAGCACACGGGTCCCATGCAGAAGTAAGATGTCTCACAGATGGTCCTCAGGACGACCTGATGTCCTCTGCACACACACACACACACACACACACACACACACACACACACACACACACACACACACACACACACACACACACACACACACACACACACGACAATAATAAAGCACACGCTAAACTCTGTAACACGCTAACGTCAGGCTAACCCGCGGCTAATGACTGCCACTTTATGGCCGTCCAGAGAGCTGTACAGCAACGCAGCTAAACACGCTGAAAACACTGTTATCTCTCCTGATGGACACACACACACACACACACACACACACACACACACACACACACACACACACACACACACACACACACACACAGTAATTGCCTGTTCTGGCTTTAATCAGCTTTTATTGGAGCTCAGTTCTGCTGGCTAACGACGCCAGCTGCTGATTGGCTGCTCCGCTCCCCTGACACCTGTCAGTCATGCTGCAGCGGCCAAACAGATCTCCCAGGAGAGAGAGGAGGGGTGTGTGTGTGTGTGTGTGTGTGTGTCCCCTCCTCCCTTTCAGAGGACCCGCGATGCCTTGCAGCGCTAACAGTGAGCTGCTGTGAATGTAAAGGAGAGACGGACGCCCGCTGCATGATAACGGTTCAGCACAAAGACAACACAGTTTAGAGCGCAATGATTTTAATGTTATTCTCACACACACACACACACACACACACACACACACACACACACACACACACACACACACACTTTAGTACAAGTGTCAGGACTCCTTAGAAAAGGAAGTACGCATCTAGAGGCAAACAAACAAATCCTCTCTTGCCGCGGTTTAGAAATGTCTGATGAATTAAAGTTATATATAACTTTAATAATAATATATATATTATTATTAAAGTTATATATAACTTTAATAATAATATATATTAGATTCAGGTACTCGTCACTAACCCAGGTGGAAAGAGAGGCTTTTGATTGGACGCTCGTTAAAGTCCTTAATTGAAGAGAAAACCCCTCAGTGTGCGATGGTCCTCCTCTCTGATCCGCTCTCTGTTTGATTACTAATGTCTGATCGTTGATTAACCGGCTTCTCTTCCAGGTTTCTGTTGAACTGAATATTAATAATTAACACAGGATGAAGCATGTCACTAATATTTCTGCTTCAGTACAAACCTGCTTCAACCTGTCCCTCTCCCCTCTCTCTCTCTCCCCTCTCTCTCTCCCCCTCTCTCTCTCTCCTCTCTCTCCTCTCTCTCTCTCTCCTCTCTCTCTCTCTCTCCTCTCCTGTCTCTCTCTCTCCTCTTTCTACCTGTCTCTCTCTCTCTCTCTGTGTCCCTCTCTCTCTCTCTCTCTCTCTCCTCTCTCTCCCCCCCCCCCCCCCCCCTCTCTCTCTCTCTCTCTCTCTCTCTCTCTCTCTCTCTCTCTCTCTCTCTCTCTTTGCATGCCTTCCTGGATGATAGCTGCTATAATCGCCACCCAGCTCACCACGCCGTACATTCGCATCGCCCCGGCGGCGGGAGACAAGCAGCTCCCAGGTCAGAGAACACACACTGCAATACACACA
Organism: Chaenocephalus aceratus; assembly: GCA_023974075.1. Classification (NCBI taxonomy): domain Eukaryota; kingdom Metazoa; phylum Chordata; class Actinopteri; order Perciformes; family Channichthyidae; genus Chaenocephalus; species Chaenocephalus aceratus. The sequence continues at coordinate 28,283 of JAMFTG010001439.1, read as the reverse complement.
CACACACACACACACACACACACACACACACACACACACACACACACACACACACACACAGTTTTACAGAGCAACACAATGAATGACAATATAAAAATAATAATACAATTACAAGATAAAATAAAATAAAACATTTAAAATAGATTACAATGAAATTCAATATAATTCAATAGACATACAATGTTTTTTTTTAATAAAGTGGAATGTTTTTGATTCTTTTTGGGAATATTTTGGGGAAAATAATTCACATTCATTTGGGCTCAGGGCCCAATAAATAAATATTCACATTTTTTGGGGGGAAAAATGTGAATATTTTACCAACAAAAGTCGTAATATTTGTCTGAAATGGTTTGAACATTTGGAATATGAAAATAAACTGAAAAATGTTGATATTTTCTTTACGAAATATTTGGAACATTTCACATTTCTGTGATGAAAGCTCTATGGAACCTCCGTTAGCGTTAGCGTTAGCTCCCTGGTTCCTGCACCACAGGTACAGGTGGACAAGAGGCCAGAACGCTCACCAGGTGTTCCAGGAGACATGGATCCACGTGTGGAGAGGACGCCGACGCTGAACCGTTCACATTTATATTTATATATTTATAGATATTCATCAATGTGTGTGTGGACAGTCTCAGATTTATTCTGTATTCATTAATCTACAACAAGCGGACGAAACAGGTGTGACACACACACACACACACACACACACACACACACACACACACACACACACACACACACACACACACTGCTCGCAGAAAATTACATTTAAATATTTACCAGCCTGAAGGTGGAAACTTTCCTCTGACTGTTTATACACACACATATACAACGCAGTGTGTGTGTGTGTGTGTGTGTGTGTGTGTGTGTTTGTGTCACCAGCAGGCCTCACATACTCTGAACAGCTCTCTGCCTTGTACACAAACATTAACACACACACAGTATCAGACACACACATTAGCAGCACACACCTCCCACTCAGCGTGACTGGCTGACGCCCGGAGCTGAAAGCAGCTTCTCTATGGCCTACTGTGACACACACACACACACACACACACACACACACACACACACACACACACACACACACACACACACACACACAGATAAATTCTCTCTTCAAAGTGTTTTGATAGCCTTTAAACTGAAAACAGCAGCTCTCTGCCTCCGAGGCTCAGTGTGTGTGTGTGTGTGTGTGTGTGTGTGTGTGTGTGTGTGTGTGTGTGTGTGTTTGTGAGTGACCTTGAACAGATTAAATGAAAACAGAATAAAGGGAAACGTGTTCGTCTCTTCCTCCTGCAGTACTGGCTTCTTCTTCCAATCATTTAATTTAAAAACGGGAGACTCTTCTCTGACAGTTTACAAACCAAACCGTAGACTTATTAAATAATCTGAGTAATGCGTAAGTAAATTGGTATTTGTAGTTAATACTTAATTAACTAGCTCTTATACAAACCAGTTCAAAGCTGGTTAATACTTAATGCCTTTATTTTTAAATTCCCATGCTCTGTCCCGTCTATCGGCATTTGCTTCCGCCTGATTGGCTGTCGTTTTAATTGTTCTAATAAGTCCCGCCCTCTAGTTGCGTTGTGGATATCCCATCATCCTTTGTGCGTCAAAACAGCTTTCTGTTCTCACAGATTTGAAGCAGATATTTTAGCCTTTCTTTTTTGACCTTGAGCATTTACCAACAACGAACTCTGCTAATGGCGTTAGCGATTAGCGTTAGCATTATTAGCTAAGAGTATTGCTAGCGAGCGTTGTTTTTAGGTTCAAGGAGTGAATTATGCTTGTGAGGAAAGAAATATATACACGTACACAAATGTAGACTATTTAGTGAGTTAGCTAGCGTATTTCTACGTCATAAGTGTCTTTAATGTAACCTGTAACTAACGCTAACGACTAGAGGTGTTCAAGTTACAACTTCGGACCACTTAAGGTGGACTGTACTTTAAGGTGGACCAGATCTATTTTCGTTTTGGTGCCAAGCAATCAAATTAAACTTAATTCGAGGTCCTTTTGTGATCTGATATGATTGTAACTGTTACGTGACATTAGGTTTCATGGCCCTGCATGGAATCAAATTGAATTCCTGCTTTTATTTAATCATTAAATGTCGTATAAAACATCGTAATAAAACGTGTGATCTACACCCTCGTTAGAACTGGTTCCTGATGCGATTTAATTTTGTCCTTAAGACACCAGAGTGTTTCCACTTTTTCATCTCAGTCATGACCAGTTTAACACACACACACACACACACACACACACACTCTGTGACTGATGGCTGTTGTCAGCAGCAGATTGGGAAAGTGTTGTCGGTCTGAAATGACGCACACACACATTACACAGCTCGACAGCGACGTCTTGTCCTGAACGTTTCTCATCTACAGAGTCATCTGCAAGGATATTACACCTGGACACACACACACACACACACACACACACACACACACACACACACACACACACACACACACACACACACACACACACACACACACACACACACACACACACACACGGACAGTAATGGGTTTTCCATGGGCCTGACATCCCATCACATTATTCAGAAGGACTCTCTGCCCCCCGTCACACATCAGACGGATCTCAGCACCGAACCTCCATCAGAAAACTCCATATAAATGATAACTGATGCTCTCTCCGTATAATGTCATATAATATATATATAAAATACAATCTAATTTTCTAAGTGCAGTTTGGCCTGTTTATTGTCCATTAGGGCATATTCGCTAAGCCATTCATTAACGTCATAAAAAAGTATTGAATCCGTGTTCTTCTCCTGAGATAATAAGTTATTAATTCATAGCTAATTGTTTTGAATGATATATTAATTATTTAAAGTTATAAAACAGTAACATCAGTATTTATGAAGAGTTAATGATGTCTAAAGTATGAGGATGTCAGTCGCTGTAATTAGTGTGTTAACTGGAATTAATGGGCGTCAATGGCAGTCTGTTTTAGGGGGTATTTAGTGGAAGTTAATGGTAATTATTTTTTTAAGTTGAGAAACCAGAGCATCAATAACGGTAGAAAATATTAACATTTCCTAATTTACTTAGTCGTAACAAATTGTGTTTGGTACGTCATTAAAGTGGGAGTATTTTTAATGGTTGTTAATGGTATATCATGTTCATAATGTCATTAATAACAAAACTAACAGTTGTTAATATAAGTACATGGACATATAAAGTAATATTTTAATCATGGTTAACAGTGGTTAATGGAAGTTAATGGGGGTTAATGGAAGTTAACGGACATATCAAATAATATTTCACTCATGGTTAACAGTGGTTAATGGAAGTTAACGGACATATCAAATAATATTTCACTCATGGTTAACAGTGGTTAATGGAAGTTAATGGAAGTTAACGGACATATCAAATAATATTTCACTCATGGTTACCAGTGGTTAATGGAAGTTAATGGACATGTAAAATAATATTTCACTCATGGTTAACAGTGGTTAATGGAAGTTAATGGGGGTTAATGGAAGTTAACGGACATATCAAATAATATTTCACTCATGGTTAACAGTGGTTAATGGAAGTTAATGGAAGTTAACGGACATATAAAGTAATATTTTACTCATAGTTAACAGTGGTTAATGGAAGTTAATGGGGGTTAATGGAAGTTAACAGACATGTCAAATTATATTTCACTCATGGTTAACAGTGGTTAATGGAAGTTAATGGACATGTAAAATAATATTTCACTCATGGTTAACAGTGGTTAATGGAAGTTAATGGAAGTTAACGGACATATCAAATAATATTTCACTCATGGTTAACAGTGGTTAATGGAAGTTAATGGAAGTTAATGGACATGTAAAATAATATTTCACTCATGGTTAACAGTGGTTAATGGAAGTTAATGGGGGTTAATGGAAGTTAACGGACATATCAAATAATATTTCACTCATGGTTAACAGTGGTTAATGGAAGATAATGGAAGTTAACGGACATATAAAGTAATATTTTACTCATAGTTAACAGTGGTTAATGGAAGTTAATGGGGGTTAATGGAAGTTAACGGACATGTCAAATTATATTTCACTCATGGTTAACAGTGGTTAATGGAAGTTAATGGACATGTAAAATAATATTTCACTCATGGTTAACAGTGGTTAATGGAAGTTAATGGAAGTTAACGGACATATCAAATAAAATTTCTCTCATGGTTAACAGTGGTTAATGGAAGTTAATGGAAGTTAATGGACATGTAAAATAATAATTCACTCATGGTTAACAGTGGTTAATGGAAGTTAAGGGGGGTTAATGGAAGTTAACGGACATATCAAATAATATTTCACTCATGGTTAACAGTGGTTAATGGAAGTTAATGGACATGTAAAATAATATTTCACTCATGGTTAACAGTGGTTAATGGAAGTTAATGGGGGTTAATGGAAGTTAACGGACATATCAAATAATATTTCACTCATGGTTAACAGTGGTTAATGTAAGTTAATGGGGGTTAATGGAAGTTAACGGACATATTAAATTATATTTCACTCATGGTTAACAGTGGTTAATGGAAGTTAATGGGGGTTAATGGAAGTTAACGGACATATCAAATAATATTTCACTCATGGTTAACAGTGGTTAATGGAAGTTAATGGGGGTTAATGGAAGTTAACGGACATATCAAATCATATTTTACTTTTGGTTAACAGTGGTTAATGGAAGTTAATGGGGGTTAATGGAAGTTAACGGACATATCAAATAATATTTTACTCATGGTTAACAGTGGTTAATGTAAGTTAATGGGGGTTAATGGAAGTTAACGGACATATCAAATAATATTTTAATCATAGTTAACAGTGGTTAATGGAAGTTAATGGAAGTTAACGGACATATCAAATAATATTTTAATCATGGTTAACAGTGGTTAATGGAAGTTAATGGGGGTTAATGGAAGTTAACAGACATATCAAATAATATTTCACTCATGGTTAACAGTGGTTAATGGAAGTTAATGGAAGTTAATGGACATGTAAAATAAAATTGTACCGTTAATCTTGGTTAATGGCAATTATGTGCATTTGAAATAATATTTGAATGGTGGTTAATGGAAGTTAATGGAAAAATAAATATATGTTTCTTAAAGTTGTTTTAGGTGCAGCGACCAAAATAAAAGCTGTGAGTTAATGAAAGTCAATGGTTTTACATTGCAGTATATTGTATTTTAGAGACGTTTCAGAATGAGAATAGCGGCATGAGTGCCACAGCGGGGGCATTTACATTTTACTGGAAGCTAATATTTTGTCGTCCATATTAATTTTGGTTTTGATGATTCCCAGGAGCAGCGACCCGCAAGCCGGAGCCGGAGCAGGAGAAGCAGAGCGACCACACGGTGAAGATCGCCGGAGCCATCGCTGGCATCCTGCTCTTCATCATCATCTTCCTCGGAGTCATCCTGCTAATGAACAAACGGTACGCACGCACACACACACACGCGCACACGCACACACACACACACACACACACACACACACACACACACACACACACATACACACACACACACATACATTTCCCTACCAAATACAGCATTTCAAACCATAAACATTTCTTTAAATATCCAATTGACTAATATTAGTGTTTAATTAATGCATGTAAATGGTAACCAATTCAAAGTAATTTATGGTAATGCTTGTCACTTCAATAGAAGTCAATGGTTATTATTGGATCAAGCCAGGAAACAAGTACATGTAAGTTAATGGATAGTTTATGTTAGTAAATACTAGAACATAATTGTAAATGTTGTTTTCAATGGTAGTCAATGTTAATTTTGTACTCAAAATTGTATTGATAATATCACTGAATGGTGGCTTCAAAGTATGTGTTGTTAATACCAGTGGGTTATTTTGTTAGAGGTTTTCAATGGTAGTTTGTGATAATCATTGGTTTAATAATTGTGATATTAATGCAAGTCAATGGTTGTTAATATTTATCAAACAAAATAACAAAATTATGTCTATTAAAACTTAGTTTAGTACTGTAATACTGGTATTATTTTATGTTACATGTAGATAAGTGAAGTTACATCAAAGACAGACACACACACACACACACACACACACACCACACACACACACACACACACACACACACACGCCGTTTCAGAATGGAATTAATAATGGAGCAGATTGCAGCGGTAATCACCATTAAACTATATGTGGACCGACTTTATTCTCGAACATCAAACACACAACCCCGCTGGGACACACACACATACACACACACACACACACACACACACACACACACACACACACACACACTCTTAAACACAGAGTAAAGCTTCTGTGTTTGGAGAACGTCGACGATAAGAGAGAATTTAGATGAAAGAGTGTCTTATTCTTTGTTTTTTATTCCAGTCGCCTCGAGCTGAATGGCTTCAGGCTACAGAGATGCACACACACACACACACACACACACACACACACACACACACACACACACACACACACACACACACACACACACACACACACACACACACACACACACACACACACACACACTCTTTATAAAGTCTGTGTGTGTGAGTTGGGGTGATGGCGCTCTGATCTCTCTAACAGATTCTAGAGAGAGAAAACGAGAGCGGCGGTTGTTCGGTCTCTAATGAGGGGTTTAATGTTGACGGTGCGTTTGATTTCCACTCTGTGAGCAGACGGAGGTCAGACTCATTACAGCGGGAGTGAATCAGGAAGCTGCACGTTACCCCTCTGATTGGCTGCAGGGCGATGATCAGACGCTCTAACCACTTTCTTCTCACTGTCAGATCGAGTCTCTTTGTAGGACAGCGTGTCACAAAACAGCTGGTGGAGGGATACGCAGCGCAGGGATACTAAGTGCTGATGCGACAAAGTAGTGCTGAGGGTCAGAGAGTCCTTACGGGGATTAAGCACGTGTTCCTCTGGGGTTTTGGGTTTATACTTACAAGTACTACTCCTGCATCTCCGTGGAAACAGCGCAGTGTAGGAGAAACCCAACGGCTGTTATTAGCGCAGCAGAACAGGCATATTGCATCTAATCTCGAAAGTCTATTTTATACTCAAGGGAACAGGTAGGTAGATTGCTAGATGGGGGAAGAAGGTTGGTCCGTTGGTATGTAGGTAGGTAATAACTTGGGTAGGTAGTAAGTTGGGTAGGTAGGTAGGTAGTAGTATGTTGGGTAGGTAGTAAGTTGGGTAGGTACTAAGGTAGTAAGTTGGGTAGGTAGTAAGTTGGGTAGGTCGTAAGTTGGGTAGGTCGTAAGTTGGGTAGGTAGTACGGTCGTAAGTTGGGTAGGTAGTAAGTTGGGTAGGTCGTAAGTTGGGTAGGTAGTAAGGTAGTAAGTTGGGTAGGTCGTAAGTTGGGTAGGTCGTAAGTTGGGTAGGTAGTAAGTTGGGTAGGTCATAAGTTGGGTAGGTAGTAAGTTGGGTAGGTAGTAAGGTAGTAAGTTGGGTAGGTCGTAGTTGGGTAGGTAGTAAGTTGGGTAGGTTGTAAGTTGGGTAGGTAGTAAGTTGGGTAGGTCGTAAGGTAGTAAGTTGGGTAGGTCGTAAGTTGGATAGGTAGTACGGTCGTAAGTTGGGTAGGTAGTAAGTTGGGTAGGTCGTAAGTTGGGTAGGTAGTAAGTTGGGTAGGTCGTAAGGTAGTAAGTTGGGTAGGTCGTAGGTTGGGTAGGTAGTACGGTAGTAAGTTGGGTAGGTAGTAAGTTGGGTAGGTCGTAAGGTCGTAAGTTGGGTAGGTAGTAAGGGTAGTAAGTTGGGTAGGTCGTAAGTTGGGTAGGTAGTAAGTTGGGTAGGTCGTAAGTTGGGTAGGTAGTAAGTTGGGTAGGTACTAAGGTAGTAAGTTGGGTAGGTCGTAAGTTGGGTAGGTAGTAAGTTGGGTAGGTCGTAAGTTGGGTAGGTAGTACGGTCGTAAGTTGGGTAGGTAGTAAGGTAGTAAGTTGGGTAGGTCGTAAGTTGGGTAGGTAGTAAGTTGGGTAGGTCGTAAGGTAGTAAGTTGGGTAGGTCGTAAGTTGGGTAGGTAGTAAGTTGGGTAGGTCGTAAGTTGGGTAGGTCGTAAGGTAGTAAGTTGGGTAGGTCGTAAGTTGGGTAGGTAGTAAGTTGGGTAGGTCGTAAGGTAGTAAGTTGGGTAGGTCGTAAGTTGGATAGGTCGTAGGTTGGGTAGGTAGTACGGTAGTAAGTTGGGTAGGTAGTAAGTTGGGTAGGTCGTAAGGTCGTAAGTTGGGTAGGTAGTAAGGTAGTAAGTTGGGTAGGTCGTAAGTTGGGTAGGTCGTAAGTTGGGTAGGTAGTAAGTTGGGTAGGTACTAAGGTAGTAAGTTGGGTAGGTCGTAAGTTGGGTAGGTAGTAAGTTGGGTAGGTCGTAAGTTGGGTAGGTAGTACGGTCGTAAGTTGGGTAGGTAGTAAGGTAGTAAGTTGGGTAGGTAGTAAGTTGGGTAGGTAGTACGGTAGTAAGTTGGGTAGGTAGTAGGTTGGGTAGGTAGTAAGTTGGGTAGGTCGTAAGTTGGGTAGGTAGTACGGTCGTAAGTTGGGTAGGTAGTAAGGTAGTAAGTTGGGTAGGTAGTAAGTTGGGTAGGTAGTACGGTAGTAAGTTGGGTAGGTAGTCAGGTAGTAGGTTGGGTAGGTCGTAAGTTGGGTAGGTAGTAAGTTGGGTAGGTCGTAAGGTCGTAAGTTGGGTAGGTAGTAAGGTAGTAAGTTGGGTAGGTAGTAAGTTGGGTAGGTAGTACGGTCGTAAGTTGGGTAGGTCGTAGGTTGGGTAGGTAGTACGGTAGTAAGTTGGGTAGGTCGTAAGTTGGGTAGGTAGTAAGGTAGTAAGTTGGGTAGGTAGTAAGTTGGGTAGGTAGTACGGTAGTAAGTTGGGTAGGTAGTAGGTTGGGTAGGTAGTACGGTAGTAAGTTGGGTAGGTAGTCAGGTAGTAGGTTGGGTAGGTCGTAAGTTGGGTAGGTAGTAAGTTGGGTAGGTCGTAAGGTCGTAAGTTGGGTAGGTAGTAAGGTAGTAAGTTGGGTAGGTCGTAAGTTGGGTAGGTAGTAAGTTGGGTAGGTAGTACGGTCGTAAGTTGGGTAGGTCGTAGGTTGGGTAGGTAGTACGGTAGTAAGTTGGGTAGGTCGTAGGTTGGGTAGGTAGTACGGTAGTAGGTTGGGTAGGTCGTAAGTTGGGTAGGTAGTAAGTTGGGTAGGTCGTAAGGTCGTAAGTTGGGTAGGTAGTAAGGTAGTAAGTTGGGTAGGTCGTAAGTTGGGTAGGTAGTAAGTTGGGTAGGTAGTAAGTTGGGTAGGTCGTAAGGTAGTAAGTTGGGTAGGTAGTAAGTTGGGTAGGTCGTAAGTTGGGTAGGTAGTACGGTAGTAAGTTGGGTAGGTAGTACGGTCGTAAGTTGGGTAGGTCGTAGGTTGGGTAGGTAGTAAGTTGGGTAGGTAGTAAGTTGGGTAGGTAGTAGGTTGGGTAGGTAGTCAGGTAGTAGGTTGGGTAGGTCGTAAATTGGGTAGGTAGTACGGTAGTAAGTTGTGTAGGTCGTAGGTTGGGTAGGTAGTCAGGTAGTAGGTTGGGTAGGTCGTAAGTTGGGTAGGTAGTAAGTTGGGTAGGTAGTACGGTCGTAAGTTGGGTAGGTCGTAGGTTGGGTAGGTAGTAAGTTGGGTAGGTAGTAAGTTGGGTAGGTAGTAGGTTGGGTAGGTCGTAAGGTAGTAAGTTGGTAGGTCGTAGGTTGGGTAGGTCGTAGGTTGGGTAGGTCGTAAGGTAGTAAGTTGGGTAGGTCGTAAGGTAGTAAGTTGGGTAGGTAGTACGGTCGTAAGTTGGGTAGGTCGTAGGTTGGGTAGGTAGTACGGTCGTAAGTTGGGTAGGTCGTAGGTTGGGTAGGTAGTAAGGTAGTAGGTTGGGTAGGTCGTAAGTTGGGTAGGTCGTAAGTTGGGTAGGTCGTAGGTTGGGTAGGTAGTACGGTCGTAAGTTGGGTAGGTCGTAGGTTGGGTAGGTAGTACGGTCGTAAGTTGGGTAGGTAGTAGGTAGTAGGTTGGGTAGGTAGTAAGGTAGTAAGTTGGGTAGGTAGTACGGTCGTAAGTTGGGTAGGTCGTAGGTTGGGTAGGTAGTACGGTCGTAAGTTGGGTAGGTCGTAGGTTGGGTAGGTAGTACGGTCGTAAGTTGGGTAGGTCGTAGGTTGGGTAGGTAGTACGGTCGTAAGTTGGGTAGGTCGTAGGTTGGGTAGGTAGTACGGTCGTAAGTTGGGTAGGTAGTAAGGTAGTAGGTTGGGTAGGTAGTAAGGTAGTAAGTTGGGTAGGTAGTACGGTCGTAAGTTGGGTAGGTAGTACGGTCGTAAGTTGGGTAGGTAGTCAGGTAGTAAGTTGGGTAGGTAGTAAGGTAGTAGTTGGGTAGGTAGTACGGTAGTAAGTTTGTGTAGGTCGTAGGTGGGTAGGTAGTCAGGTAGTAAGTTGGGTAGGTAGTAAGGTAGTAAGTTGGGTAGGTAGTAAGGTAGTAAGTTGGGTAGGTAGTAAGGTAGTAAGTTGGGTAGGTAGTACGGTCGTAAGTTGGGTAGGTAGTACGGTCGTAAGTTGGGTAGGTAGTCAGGGTAGTAAGTTGGGTAGGTAGTAAGGTAGTAAGTTGGGTAGGTAGTACGGTAGTAAGTTGTGTAGGTCGTAGGTTGGGTAGGTAGTCAGGTAGTAAGTTGGGTAGGTATTAAGGTAGTAAGTTGGGTAGGTAGTAAGGTAGTAAGTTGTGTAGGTCGTAGGTTGGGTAGGTAGTAAGGTAGTAAGTTGGGTAGGTCGTAGGTTGGGTAGGTAGTCAGGTAGTAAGTTGGGTAGGTAGTAAGGTAGTAAGTTGGGTAGGTAGTAAGGTAGTAAGTTGGGTAGGTAGTACGGTAGTAAGTTGTGTAGGTCGTAGGTTGGGTAGGTAGTACGGTCGTAAGTTGGGTAGGTAGTCAGGTAGTAAGTTGGGTAGGTAGTACGGTAGTAAGTTGTGTAGGTCGTAGGTTGGGTAGGTAGTAAGGTAGTAAGTTGTGTAGGTCGTAGGTTGGGTAGGTAGTCAGGTAGTAAGTTGGGTAGGTAGTAAGGTAGTAAGTTGGGTAGGTAGTACGGTAGTAAGTTGTGTAGGTTGTAGGTTGGGTAGGTAGTACGGTAGTAAGTTGTGTAGGTCGTAGGTTGGGTAGGTAGTACGGTCGTAAGTTGGGTAGGTAGTAAGGTAGTAAGTTGGGTAGGTAGTAGGGTCGTAAGTTGGGTAGGTAGTACGGTAGTAAGTTGGGTAGGTAGTAGGTTGGGTAGGTAGTACGGTCGTAAGTTGGGTAGGTAGTAAGGTAGTAAGTTGGGTAGGTAGTAAGGTAGTAAGTTGTGTAGGTCGTAGGTTGGGTAGGTAGTACGGTCGTAAGTTGGGTAGGTAGTCAGGTAGTAAGTTGGGTAGGTAGTAAGGTAGTAAGTTGGGTAGGTAGTACGGTAGTAAGTTGTGTAGGTCGTAGGTTGGGTAGGTAGTCAGGTAGTAAGTTGGGTAGGTAGTAAGGTAGTAAGTTGGGTAGGTAGTAAGGTAGTAAGTTGGGTAGGTAGTACGGTCGTAAGTTGGGTAGGTAGTACGGTAGTAAGTTGGGTAGGTAGTAGGTTGGGTAGGTAGTACGGTCGTAAGTTGGGTAGGTAGTAAGGTAGTAAGTTGTGTAGGTCGTAGGTTGGGTAGGTAGTACGGTCGTAAGTTGGGTAGGTAGTCAGGTAGTAAGTTGGGTAGGTAGTAAGGTAGTAAGTTGGGTAGGTAGTAGGTTGGGTAGGTAGTACGGTCGTAAGTTGGGTAGGTAGTAAGGTAGTAAGTTGGGTAGGTAGTAAGGTAGTAAGTTGTGTAGGTCGTAGGTTGGGTAGGTAGTACGGTCGTAAGTTGGGTAGGTAGTCAGGTAGTAAGTTGGGTAGGTAGTAAGGTAGTAAGTTGGGTAGGTAGTACGGTAGTAAGTTGTGTAGGTCGTAGGTTGGGTAGGTAGTCAGGTAGTAAGTTGGGTAGGTAGTAAGGTAGTAAGTTGGGTAGGTAGTAAGGTAGTAAGTTGGGTAGGTAGTACGGTCGTAAGTTGGGTAGGTAGTCAGGTAGTAAGTTGGGTAGGTAGTAAGGTAGTAAGTTGGGTAGGTAGTACGGTAGTAAGTTGTGTAGGTTGTAGGTTGGGTAGGTAGTACGGTAGTAAGTTGTGTAGGTCGTAGGTTGGGTAGGTAGTACGGTCGTAAGTTGGGTAGGTAGTCAGGTAGTAAGTTGGGTAGGTCGTAGGTTGGGTAGGTAGTACGGTCGTAAGTTGGGTAGGTAGTACGGTCGTAAGTTGGGTAGGTCGTAAGGTAGTAGGTTGGGTAGGTAGTAGGTTGGGTAGGTAGTACGGTCGTAAGTGGGTAGGTAGTACGGTCGTAAGTTGGGTAGGTAGTAAGTTGGGTAGGTAGTAAGTTGTAAGTTGGGTAGGTAGTAAGGTAGTAGGTTGGGTAGGTAGTAGGTTGGGTAGGTAGTACGGTCGTAAGTTGTGTAGGTAGTAAGGTTGGTAGGTAGTAGGTTGTAAGTTGGGTAGGTAGTAAGGTAGTAGGTTGGGTAGGTAGTACGGTAGTAAGTTGTGTAGGTAGTAAGTTGGGTAGGTAGTAAGGTTGTAAGTTGGGTAGGTAGTAAGGTAGTAGGTTGGTAGGTAGTAGGTTGGGTAGGTAGTAAGGTTGTAAGTTGGGTAGGTAGTAAGGTAGTAGGTTGGGTAGGTAGTACGGTCGTAAGTTGGGTAGGTAGTAAGTGGGTAGGTAGTAAGGTTGTAAGTTGGGTAGGTAGTAAGGTTGTAAGTTGGGTAGGTAGTAAGGTAGTAAGTTGGGTAGGTAGTAGGTTGGGTAGGTCGTAAGGTAGTAGGTTGGGTAGGTAGTACGGTAGTAAGTTGTGTAGGTTGTAAGTTGGGTAGGTTAGTAAGGTTGTAAGTTGGGTAGGTAGTAAGGTAGTAAGTTGGGTAGGTAGTAGGTTGGGTAGGTAGTAAGGTAGTAAGTTGTGTAGGTAGTAAGGTAGTAAGTTGGGTAGGTCGTTAGGTTGGGTAGGTAGTAAGGTAGTAAGTTGGGTAGGTAGTAAGGTCGTAAGTTGTGGGTAGGTGTTAGGTAGTAAGTTGGGTAGGTAGTCGTCAGGTAGTAAGTTGGGTAGGTCGTAGGTTGGGTAGGTAGTACGGTCGTAAGTTGGGTAGGTAGTAAGGTAGTAAGTTGGGTAGGTCGTAGGTTGGGTAGGTAGGTTTTTAAGGACAGGGATGAGAGGTTAAAAAGTCAGATTGAAGGTTACGGGACCAGAGTTTTAGGGTTCAGGTTTAAGGGTCAGGGATCAGAGGTCAAAGAGTCGGGGATCAGAGGTCAAAGAGTCGGGGATCAGAGGATTTGAAGGGCAAGATCCAGAGGTTTAATGTTGGAAACTAAGGGTTGAGAGTCAGGTTACGTGAAGTTAGGAAGTTAGGTCTGTAGGGTAATAATTGAGGTAGATATTGCAGAAGGCAGTTAAGCATGAGGGTAAAGTAGGAAGGGGTAAGTATCGCTCCCGTATTACCGTTAAAAAGCTTGTATGTGAAATCATAATTCCTGTCGCTCAGTTCCAAGTCATTCTAAAGGTCTTAACGTTGGACAGCATCCAGTGTATTGAGAACTGTTGTGCCCGCCCCCCCCCCACACTTTGATTGACACATTGCACCAGCCAATCACGTGTCTCCTCTCCTCCACCTCCACGCATGCTAATTTTATCTCATCTGTTCAGTTTTTACTCTCCGAGACATTAATCTGTGGTTTTCCTTTTTCTGTTTTTCTGTTTTTTCTTTCCCGTCATTCCATCCCTCCCTCTGCTCCCCACCACTCAGACGGAGAAATTATCACTCCTACACTTACTACCTGTGAGTAACCTAACCTGCACCTGCACCTAACATCTAACACCTGACCCTTAACCTCTGACCCGTAACCCCCTATCACCTGACCCTTAACCTGCACCTAACATCTAACACCTGACCCTTAACCTCTGACCCTTAACCCCCTATCACCTGACCCTTAACCTCTGACCCTTAACCCCCTATCACCTGACCCTTAACCCCTGACCATTAACCTGCACCTAACATCTGACCCATATCCTATGATCCCTTGACCCCTTAACTTCCACCTAACATCCTAACACCTGACCCTAACCTCCACCTGACATCCTAAACACCTGACCCTTAACCTCTTAACACCTGACCCTTAACCTCTTAACCCCTGACCCTTAACCTCCACCTGACATCCTAACACCTGACCCTTAACCTCTGACCCTTAACCCCCTATCACCTGACCCTTAACCCCTGACCCTTAACCCCCTATCACCTGACCCTTAACCTGCACCTAACATCTAACACCTGACCCTTAACCTCTGACCCTTAACCCCCTATCACCTGACCCTTAACCTCTGACCCTTAACCCCCTATCACCTGACCCTTAACCCCTGACCATTAACCTGCACCTAACATCTGACCCATATCCTATGATCCCTTGACCCCTTAACTTCCACCTAACATCCTAACACCTGACCCTTAACCTCTTAACACCTGACCCTTAACCTCCACCTGACATCCTAACACCTGACCCTTAACCTCTTAACACCTGACCCTTAACCTCCACCTGACATCCTAACACCTGACCCTTAACCTCTTAACCCCTGACCCTTAACCTCCACCTGACATCCTAACACCTGACCCTTAACCTCTGACCCTTAACCCCTTAACCTCTCACCGTTAACCTTCACCTAACACTTGACCCTTGACCTCATAACCCCTGATCCCTTAATCACTGACCGTTAACCCCTTAACCTATGATCCCTTAACCACTGACCCTTAACCCCTGATCCCTTAACCACTGACCCTTAACCCCTGATCCCTTAATCACTGACCGTTAACCCCTTAACCTATGATCCCTTAACCACTGACCCTTAACCTATGATCCCTTAATCACTGACCGTTAACCCCTTAACCTATGATACCTTAACATGCACCTAACATCAGCCAGTGTGTCCTGTCCCACTTTCCCTTTATCCCTGACCCTTAAATCTTAAACCTTTGATCCCTGACCTTTGAACCCCTGACTCTTAACCGGTAGTTTCCTGAAGGTCTTCTCCCTGACAGCATTATTTGCAGACCCCTGACCCTGACCCCTGACCCTGCATCCCTCCACTGACCCTCACCACACATTGATGTGATGCCTGGATGTTTCTCTGTGATCAGTTTGAGTTTTCAGAACTCGTCCCTCTTCGGTTTGACTTCACTGCAGCGTAGCTTCAGGCGGCTAACGCCGTTAGCGGCTCTGTTTCTGGAGGAAGAGTTTTAGTTCCCTTGACCCCACTCCAACACGCCTCCAGGTGCCTCTTTCTCATTGGTTCAGCACCGAGTTTCTGCTTCCTGTTGAAACTCTGAAAGTAAAAATAGAGAAACTCGGTCTTTGATCGATAAGTAGAGACGGAGCAGAGAAACCTGCAGGTATCTGCATCCGACGCCTCCTCAGGAGACAGGAAGTGCATCGCCGCCTCCTCAGGTCAACGTGTGTGTGTGTGTGTGTGTGTGTGTGTGTGTGTGTGTGTGTATTGTCCTTAAGCGATCATATATGAGAAAACATAAATGCATACTCAAAAAACTTGAAGCAAATACCTAACACTTTAGTTTGTATTTATTTGCCATGTGTACCTTATAAAGTCTCTTTGCTTTATTAGGGTAGGGTCTTGAGAAAATATATAATATATATATATAGTTTTTTGATAAAGCACCTTTCAACACAAGACAATGCAAAATGCTTTACGACTAATAAAAGAGCATTAAGATGTAGAAATTAGATTTAAAACAGTCATTAAAAAGCATAAAATACAAATAAACCTCGCTCAAAAGAAAATACACTTAAATACTGTGCGTAATAAATCATAAAGATAAGAGAAACTGAAATGATCGGATTAAAATTACAACTTTACAAGGAAATAATTCAGAAAAAATCCTTTTAATTTCAAAACATATTTGAAAAGAACCTGATGAGTGATTATATTCCCACGGGCAGAATAATATGGAGACGCGGTCAGGTTTATGATCCTGATATACAGCGGTGTGTGTGTGTGTGTGTGTGTGTGTGTGTGTGTGTGTGTGTGCAGTGGAGCAGGGTTAATAGAATTAGCTGGCTGTAATAAACCTGTCTGATCAAATGATCGTTACAAGGAGACACACACACACACACACACACACACACACACACACACACACACACACACACACACACACTCTGACATCCATTATCGCTAACAGCATTGTCCTGTCGCTCATTAGATTAGCATAGATTAGCCTTGACATGCATCTGTGTGTGTGTGTGTGTGTGTGTGTGTGTGTGAGTGTGTGAGTGTTCATGTTAAGTGTTGCTAAATCAATCCAACCCCGACACCTCACTTATGATGTCATGACACACACACACACACACACACACACACACACACACACACACACACACACACACACACTGGGTCTCCTTTGAACTGAGATATGAAAACATATAATAGATGTTTTGCTGCAGTATTTAATGACGGAGGTTACCTGCTGCCCTTCATTCACTAACGGTGTGTGTGTGTGTGTGTGTCTGGTGTGTGTGTGTGTGTGTGTCAGAGGTCAGAACAGCTGATTGGAGTCAGAGGTGTCAGCTCTGCAGAACAGAGACACAAACAACCACCGTTCGAGGCGATGAAAGACTCGGAGGAAACTCTGATATTTGTATTTTGCTTAGAGAATCGTGCTCGCCTCGCCCTGCGGAGCTGGAGCGCTGAGGTGTTCGTTAGTCGGGTGACGGGGTGACGGGGGGGCGGGGTGACGGGGGGGGCGGGGGGGCGGGGTGACGGGGGTGACGGGGGACGGGGTTTTTTATCGGCTGTTTTGCCTTCGCTGTCTTTCGTTGCTTTATTTTTTCGAGTTTCTTCCTAACCCTGTCATGTTGTGCTTTTTAGTTTTTGTTGATCCCATGACGTAGTCGTTGTCGGAGGTGTTCCGGTGTTCTGTTCCTTCGTGGACGTTAAACTCTTTTTTTTTTACTTTTTTATTGCGTTTTTTTGTAGTTTAGCGAATTTTTAGTTTGGGTGTTTCTGTCTTTCGGTTTTACGCGTTTTTGTAGTTTTTGATGATTTCTTGTTCGAACAATTTCTTTCTAGTTTTGCACTTTTTTCTTATTTTTTTCACCATATCTTTGTAGTTTTTGTCTCATTTATGGACTTCTTTTATGTCTTTGTGGACATTTTGCACGTTTTGGTTGTTCTACTTTTTTGGGTATCTTGTGTGACCAGTTGCTCGTTTTATTCCACGTGATTTTTTTTGCCTTCGCTGTCTTTCGTTGTTGTATTTTTTCGAGTTTCTTTGTGGACATGACATTTTGCGCCTGTTTTTACAAATGTTTTCAAACCATGACTTAGTTGTTCTCCGTCTTGTTGCTTTGCGTTGTTCGTGTTTAGCGTCTCTTTGTGTCGGGCTCTCTTTTAGGTTAGCCTTTTGTTGCTTTGCGTTGTTTTCCTGTCTCAACCAGTCTCAACCTGTCTCAACCTGTCTCAACCTGTCTCAACCTGTCTCAACCTGTCTCAACCTGTCTCAACCTAGTAGCCAATCAGCTCTGTGGCCTTGAAGCGCTTGGGAATAAACCCACAGTGGAGTATGAGAAGAAAACAGCACATCTCAGGAAATGATAGGTGTTTTACAATGGTTTGAGATGCATTTGGTTTAAGCATATAAGGATATAATAAAAAATTCCACGACAGGTTATTTTTTGTTGTCTTGGTTATTGTCCATCTCGTTTTGGAGCTTTTTGTAGTTTCGCTTATTTTTCGGTTTGGGTGTTGCTGTTTTGTCTATCTGTTTTACGCGTTTTTGTTTTACGTGATTTTTGTATTTTTTGATGATTTCTTGTTCGATGAATCCTCGCAGACACTTTTCACCAGATATTTGTTGTTGTTTTCGTCTAGTTTTTGGACTTCTTGCTGTTTTGCTCATTGCATGTCTTTTTTATTGTTGTTTACCTTCTTATTCTTAATCTTTTCAAACCAGGACTTAGTTGTTTTCCGTGTTGTTCGTGTTTAGCGTCTCCTGTCCGTCGTCTCCTCTCTGCGGGTTTCATTATGATTTCCAGATGGAGAAACGTCTGAAAGATTTCACCGGGCTGAATGTGTTTGTGTCAGGTCTGAATCAGAAACGCTGCAGGTCTGCTGAACCACAGAAGAAGAAAAGAGAGACATGAGGGGGAGGAGGGCATGCCTCGCCTCGGGCACGCACACACACACACACACACACACACACACACACACACACACACACACACCACACACACACACACACACACACACTGATGTCTTACTTTTCTGTTTGAAAGCCTTTTTAATATTTATTTATATATCAGTGTTTTTTTTCATTTTCCATTTTCAGGTCAGGGTTAAACTTTGCACTGTGTGTGTGTGTGTGTGTGTGTGTGTGTGTGTGTGTGTGTGTGTGTGTGTGTGTGTGTGTGTGTGTGTGTGTGTGTGTGTGTGTGTGTGTGTGTGTGTGTGTGTGTGTGTGTGTGTGTGTGTGTGTGTGTGGTGTGTGTGTGTGTGTGTGTGTGTGTGTGTGTGTGTGTGTGTGTGTGTGTGTGTGTGTGTGTGTGTGTGTGTGTGTGTGTTTGTGAGCAATCAGACAAATGGATGTTTTTTTTATTCACAGACTCGGAATAGAAAGAGAGAACATAAATCGGGCTTTTAAAAACGGACAAAGTGTTTTTCTCTGTGTGTGTCCATGTGTGTGTGTGCGTGTGTGTGTGTGTGTGTGTGTGTGTGTGCGTGTGTGTGTGTGTGTGTGTGTGTGTGTGTGTGTGTGAGATGAAGGTAAATGGACAGATGAGAGGATGAAAAGACGTTTGTGTTTTCAAGATGTTTTTTCTTCCTCTGCAGCGGTTATACAAGAAATAAACGGACAAAAGACAGGAAGTAAGAAACATAAATAAATATATAGACAGAAAACCATAGACGTATCAAAAGACATTATTGAATCCGTCTCAAGAGTGTGTAAAAAAAGACGAGATGAATTGTTCTTCGTCTGAAATTAACAATTATATTTATTATCAATAAATCTGATTATATTTTTGGATTAATTTCCTGCGGTACAAGTCTTTAAATGTCTTGTTTTCATTAGGAGATACTGTGTGTGTGTGTGTGTGTGTGTGTGTGTGTGTGTGTGAGAGAGAGATGTTATATGGCTTTTATATTTAATAAGCAGCACTAATTTTGAAATTTACGACTGTAATTAAAGTAAAACGCTCACAGTCCGCAGTTTAGTTTCAGCTCATTAAGGGAACTCCAGCAGTCATACCACCTTAACATCTTAATGTGTAATTTAATTACACCCCCCTCGAACACCTTAATCTTTTTTAATGAGCGACGCCACCTTAAAATCCTCACGTACACACCTTTAACTCCGACATTACTGACAATATCATATTAACCGTCAACAACAAACCACCTTAATTGGGACATACAGTCTTTATAACTCCAGTTATTCCACCTTAAGTGCCACGAAATATATACAACGTGCTAATACCACCTTAAAATAATGAATAGCTTTGTGTGTGTGATTTAGAGTAATAAATAAACCCTCTTAAATCATGAACGTTCCACCTTAACTAAGTAATAGTTGTTATATCTCCTCATACCACCTTAACAGAGACCAATTCCACCTTAAACAGATTAAACCGGTACAACAAATGCCAATTATACCGACTTAAGAAATACAAAAACATATCATAGTCTTCTTATTCCACCTTAACTGCGAGGAAATACCACCAACAGCCCTATTATATTAGATTTACGCACAAAAAGTAACCCTCTAAAATGGTAATCTTTCCACGCTTACTTACAAAATACATATTAAATCTGCTCACACCACCTTTAGAAAGATTTCACCTTAAAGCGTTTAAGTAACAATACCTACCACCTTAACTGAGACATACAGTATGTATTATAATGCAATCATACTACCTTAAGAGACACGTTTAATACTAAGAACACTTATTTTTCTGCTCATACCACCTTAACAGTCACTAATTCCACCTTAAACAGGTTAAACAGGTAACAATAACCCACCCATACCACCTTAACAGACACATACATTGTTTACATTTATGAAATACCACCTTAAAACCAATAAACCGGAGGTTGTAAACATCGCATACCAACTTACATTTTCACTATTTCTTTTTGTAATGCGGTTTAATTGAACGTCTCCTTTTGATGATGCGTTCAGGGTCCACAGTTTAACCCTGGAAACATTTAATCTTAACGACTATTAGGTTATTAAAAAAACCGGTCTGTTTTGTTTGTGTCTCTGCAGGAAGCTGGCGAAGAAGAGGAAGGAAACTCTGAGCTCCAGACAGGAAATGACCCTGATGGTCAACAGCTCCCAATGCACAACCATGGTGGACACACACACACACACTCTGAACGGACGCAGTGAGTACACACACACACACACACACACACACACACACACACACACACACACACACACACACAGGTCATGGTGTTTCATTTACAGAGATAACACATAGGGTGAGATCGAGAGATAGAGAGTAGAGACAAGAAAGCTTCAAATAAAAGCCAGAAAAACAAAGTTGATAAAAGGACAAAATAGGAGAATTAACAAATGTGAGATACAGCGATAATAAAGTAAAATAAATAAGACAATTAAAGCGGGAACTAACTTAACATAAAGACAATTAAATGGGCCTTATTCCGCTTATTTTCAGGTTGAATTCGACATTCGAAAACAAAACATTTCAAAAAATCCTGAGAAATGTTGCAAGATTTTGCCATAAATTGAAAATCTGAATATATACAAAGACAATGTTAATATTCACAGAGAGAATGTCTGCATGTTTGGGATATATTTAGAGAAATAGTCTTCCTCCTCTTCCTCCTCTTCCTCCTCTTCCTCCTCTTCCTCCTCCTGCTGTCCGTCACTCAGACCTTTAGTCATCTTTAATATTTCATTAGAGCCTCTCAGAGAATAATCTCACACACAGTGACTGCCGGTGATATGACCAAATGTTTTATCATGGCGTGACGGATGCTGTCACCGGGGGAAGGGGGGAGAAGGGGGGGAGAAGGGGGGAGGAGGAGGAGGAGGAGGAGGAGGAGGGGGCAGTCGACCTTCCCTCAGGCTGACCCCCCCCCCTTTAAGACGCTCTGATTTATCCTGCTTCAATATGCTCTTTATTCCATCTCTCTGCTCACACGAATCAAAAGCATGAATTCCATTTGTCACAACTGGGATTTCTGACTTTCAGAGAGAGTCCTTGAATGCATCACGTGTCGGAAATAAATACATTTAAAAGGTTTTTTACCAATTTTTCAGGAAATATTAAAATATTCTTCTGCTATTTTTTACACATTTCTTGTCTCTTTGTCCAGCTGTGTCCTCTCCGTCCTCCTTCACCCTGAAGACAAACACCATCAGCACCACCGTGCCCAACTCATACTACCCAGGTAACACACACACACACACACACACACACACACACACACACACACACACACACACACACACACACACACACACACACACACACATACATACACATACACACACACACACATACATACACACATACACACACACACACACACACACACACACACACACACACACACACCACACACACACACACACACACACACACGCACACGCACGCGCGCGCACACACACACACACACACACACCAAACTGTCTGTAGGGAGCAGAAAAGCTGACTTTCCTTCTTCCTTTCTTTTTCCTTTTGTCCTACCTGTCTGCCTCTCTCTCTCTTCACCTGTCTGTCTGTCTCTCTCTCTCTTCACCTGTCTGCCTCTCTCTCTCTTCACCTGTCTGTCTGCCTCTCTCTCTCTTCACCTGTCTGTCTGTCTCTCTCTCTCTTCACCTGTCTGTCTGCCTCTCTCTCTCTTCACCTGTCTGTCTGTCTCTCTCTCACTCTTCACCTGTCTGCCTCTCTCACTCTCTCTCTTCACCTGTCTGCCTCTCTCTCTCTCACTCTTCACCTGTCTGCCTCTCTCTCTCTTTACCTGTCTCTCTCTCTCTTCACCTGTCTCTCTCTTTACCTGTCTGTCTCTCTCTCTCTTTTACCTGTCTGTCTCTCTCTCTCTTTACCTGTCTGTCTCTCTCTCTCTTTACCTGTCTGTCTCTCTCTCTCTTTACCTGTCTGTCTCTCTCTCTCTTTACCTGTCTCTCTCTCTCTCTTCACCTGTCTGCCTCTCTCTCTCTTCACCTGTCTCTCTCTCTCTCTTCACCCTGTCCTCTCTCTCTCTCTTTACCTGTCTCTCTCTCTCTTCACCTGTCTCTCTCTTTACCTGTCTGTCTCTCTCTCTCTTTACCTGTCTGTCTCTCTCTCTCTTTACCTGTCTGTCTCTCTCTCTCTTTACCTGTCTGTCTCTCTCTCTCTTTACCTGTCTGTCTCTCTCTCTCTTAACTGTCTCTCTCTCTCTCTTCACCTGTCTGCCTCTCTCTCTCTTCACCTGTCTCTCTCTCTCTCTTCACCTGTCTCTCTCTCTCTCTTTACCTGTCTCCTCTCTCTCTTCACCTCTCTCTCTCTTCACCTGTCTGTCTGTCTCTCTCTCTCTTCACCTGTCTGTCTGTCTCTCTCTCTCTTCACCTGTCTGTCTCTCTCTCTCTCTCTCTCTCTCTCTCTCTCTCTCTCTCTCTTCACCTGTCTGTCTCTCTCTCTCTTCACCTGTCTGTCTCTCTCTCTCTCAACCTGTCTGTCTCTCTCTCTCTTCACCTGTCTCTCTCTCTCTCTCTCTCTTCACCTGTCTGTCTCTCTCTCCTCTTCACCTGTCTGTCTCTCTCTCTCTTCACCTGTCTGTCTCTCTCTCTCTCTCTCTCTCTCTCTTCACCTGTCTGTCTCTCTCTCTCTTCACCTGTCTGTCTCTCTCTCTCTTCACCTGTCTGTCTCTCTGTCTTCACCTGTCTGTCTCTCTCTCTCTCTCTCTCTTCACCTGTCTGTCTCTCCGCCTGCTTCGTCCCTGACGGCAGATCCCTTCGTGCCGACGGCCATCCTGGGTGAGACACTTTTTTCCTTTTCCTTTTCTCTGAACAGCCTGCTCAGGTAGACAGACAGGAAGTAGACAGACAGACAGGTGAGGAGAGAGAGAGACAGGTGAGGAGAGACAGACAGGTGAGAGGATGGAGAGAATGAGAAAGAGAGAGAGAGAGTGATATTTGGCTTCCATCCATCCCTGCTTGCTTTTATTTTATTTTATTTATTATTATTATATATTGTCCCCTTTTTATTTATTAATGATTCGTTTTTTTTATTTAAAATTTGATATTAAATTATCTATTTTCTTTTATTATTAATTTATTATGATTATTAAACTAATTTGTATTTTTTTATGTTTTGTTTTCTCTTTGGTTATTAACCTGTTTATTTCGGGGCTTGTTTGTTGTTTGATTTTGAAAAAACGACGGTGGGCTTCACTCCATCCCCGCTTCACAACATTCCTGCGTGTCGTGTTGACGTCACGTCTGTGTGTGACCTCCGACCTCTGACCTCTGCATGGACACAACACTGGACTGTGGGGGAGGACTACACATTACAAAACAAATAAAAACCATCAATAGAAAATCAAGATAGCATGCTAAGCTAACTAGCCTCCGTGGTCCATTCAGTATATCTGTGACCGGCGGCATTTAGCATATTAAGTAGTTAGTAGGTCAGGTTTCCCGTAATAATGTACCTTGGAAATACTTTAGAAGAGTCTACCAATCCTCTTCTTTGTATATTTAATAAAATACCCGATTTAAAACCACAACAAAGCACGCTAAGGCCAATTTTTCTATATATCTATATATCGTTTTTTGTCCGTTAAACAGCAGAATTCTATCTAATCTAATTCGTTGCGTTTTCTCTCGCTACGCACTTCGTTTCGTGTTAAAGAAACTCAAATATGCAATCTTCTTTAACTTCCTAACAAACCAATACATCTCTGTCTCCATTTATAATCAGTATACAGACATGCTATACAAATATTGATGACCCAAAAACACCAATAATACTAAGAATGTTCCGCTTGTCCGACTGCCCATTTGTGCGACTACCCGGAAACATTATTAGAAATTTCACAAAGGGGTTTTACAACCGTTTGACCAGACTTTTCACAATTTCTTTGGAAATATTTAGTCGTAAACATCCTCTAGTGTTTAGTGAAGTCTCTATAACGTTATTTTTTAAAGTTTCCACATGATTGAGGAACATTATCAACGGGTTTCCGGAACATGTTTCAGTCTTTCAATACGTTTATTTTTGAGGGAAATGGGCAGTCAGACGAATGGGCAGTCGGATTATTTTGGGGGATGCAGTCGTATTCGCAGTCTCCTTCCAATTTAGGCTAAACTCGGAAGCTAACCGTTAGCCTAAATGTGCAGCTAGGCTAGTTTAACGTACAAGTCGAAGACGGGGAAAATCAAACTGTCGCAAAACTTCCTGTTTCTCCTCTCTCCTCAGGCGAGCTAAGGGATGCTAGCCGAGGCTACGAGTCCTACAGGCTAGGGTACAGTTAGCCAGGTTAGCTTAGCCACCAGCTGTTCAAATAGAGCAGTGCTAGGAGCTACTTCCTGTTTGATTCATGCTAGCTGTGTGTAGCCCAGGCTAAAGCTAAAGTTGTTGCTTAAACCCTGTCTCCTCTCTCTTCTTCTTCTATCTTTCTCTGTGTAAAGTGCCCATTAATGGTAAGTTGCTAAATTTGGGGCTAAGGGGGGGCTCATGTTGGGGGGGTCACCACTGCGCATGAACCCCGCTGTGATGTCATCAGTTAGCCTCATTCACACCCAATCACTTCCCACCATTTCACCTCCGACCAATCAGGTGTCAGCCCCGCCCACCTCTCTCTCTTTCTGTTTTTTTTCGTTGTTGTGGTCGTTCTCCCGCCGTCCAATCACAATCCGCTGCCTCCACCTCCATCTCCATCACATCTCCTCCATGATTGGTTGGGCTGTTTGGGATAGAGAGCTTCTGATTGGTCAGTCAGCCCCAGGCTAGCCAATAAGAGAAGAGAGAGACAGAGTAGAGGAAGTGATGTTAAAAATGTTGGTCAGAGTCCTGGTCGTGTTTCAGAGGTTTGTTTTGTTCCCGGACTCTGAACTCTGCTCTTTCCACACTGCAGCAACAAGACCCTGGACCGCAACAAGACCAGTACCTGGCTGTATGGGTCCGGACCAGTACTAACACTAGAAACTGCAATTATAGAAAAAACAATCGCCATATATCTCAATAACCGCTAAAGCCATTTTCCGTGTGTTATCTGGAGATTTGCTGTTTCTCACTCGTTTCACTCAAATTAAAGTGAATATATTTGGACTTTTAAAGACCGTCGACTTTCAGACACAAGCTCCTTTTTGTTTTATTGATTTCTGTCCTTTAGTTTCTGCAGCAGTGTGGAAAGAAAGCAGAGCCAATCACCATCCTCCCTCCCGTCATGTGATTGGACGTCACGTGTCACATGTCTGTGTTGTGGACCAAATAATCTTTATACTCTAATTTAAATTACAAATTCTTGTTGATTTCTACTTATTTTTATTTTTTATTTATCATTTCTATATATTTGCCTTTTTAATGAATGAACTTTGTTTTAATTTTGAATTTAAAATAAAAATATGAAATTATTGTTTTTGATTATTATTATTTATATATATTTTCCCCATTTTAGTTGGTTATTATTTTCTCTCTTTTTGGTTATTAACCTGTGTATTTTATTTATTTCGGGGCTTGATTGTTGTCCAACCTGAGAGTGAGTCTGCCATCCGTCACTTCTCATCCGTGCATCACATCCTGATACTGTGTTAATATAATGTTTATCACAAGAATAAAATAGTTTATCTTGATTTTTATTTATTTATCATTATTATTATTGTTTAATATTTTCCATGCCATCCGTCACGCGTCATCCCTGCATATACTTTCTCTGTTCCTGTTACCTGTGCACAGACGACATCCTCAGTGACCTCCCTCTTCTTATCTTACTTACCTGGCCCTTAGCGTGGCTCTTACATTTCCACATGACTTGGGACTTGACTTAAATCTTAACCTACGATTTGATGGTTTTAAACTGGCACTTAACCTGGGACTAGTTATACCTGATTCTGGTCTTATTGGTCAAAACCTGCCCCTTAGCGTGGCTCTTACATTTCCACATGATTTGGGACTCGTAGCGTCTTGAATTGGGACTTGTTAATCCTGATTCGGACCTGCTTTTGGTCCTTATAACGTGGCTCTTAAATGTGCACATGACTTGGGACTTGTAGGCCCTCAAACAGTCTTGACTCAAATCCTAACCAAGGACTTGTTAGTCTTGGTTTTGCACTTTGATCCTTACCTGGGACTTGACTAGAGACTTGACCTGGGACTTGACTAGAGACTTGACCTGGGACTTGAATAGAGACTTGACCTGGGACTTGAATAGAGACTTGACCTGGGACTTGAATAGAGACTTGACCTGGGACTTGAACTAGAGACTTGACCCTGGGACTTGAATAGAGACTTGACCTGGGACTTGACTAGAGACTTGACCTGGGACTTGACTAGAGACTTGACCTGGGACTTGACTAGAGACTTGACCTGGGACTTGAATAGAGACTTTGACCTGGGACTTGAATAGAGACTTGACCTGGGACTTGACTTAAATCTTAACTTACGATTTGATGGTCTTAGATTGGCACTTAACCAAGGACTTGTTAGTCCGTGGTTTTGCACTTTGATCCTTACCTGGGACTTGACTAGAGACTTGAACCTGGGACTTGACTAGAGACTTGACCTGGGGACCTTGACTAGAGGAGACTTGACCTGGGACTTGAATAGAGACTTGGACCTGGGACTTGACTAGAGACTTGACCTGGGACTTGACTAGAGACTTGACCTGGGACTTGAATAGAGACTTGACCTGGGACTTGACTAGAGACTTGACCTGGGACTTGAATAGAGATTGACCTGGGACTTGACTAGAGACTTGACCTGGGACTTGACTAGAGACTTGACCTGGGACTTGACTAGAGACTTGACCTGGGACTTGAATAAAGATTGACCTGGGACTTGACTAGAGACTTGACCTGGGACTTGACTAGAGACTTGACCTGGGACTTGAATAGAGACTTGACCTGGGACTTGACTAGAGACGACTTGACCTGGGACTTGACTAGAGACTTGACCTGGGACTTGAATAGAGACTTGACCTGGGACTTGACTAGAGACTTGACCTGGGACTTGAATAGAGACTTGACCTGGGACTTGACTAGAGACTTGACCTGGGACTTGAATAGAGACTTGACCTGGGACTTGACTAGAGACTTGACCTGGGACTTGACTAGAGACTTGACCTGGGACTTGAATAGAGACGTGACCTGGGACTTGAATAGAGACGTGACCTGGGACTTGAATAGAGACTTGACCTGGGACTTGAATAGAGACTTGACCTGGGACTTGACTAGAGACTTGAACTGGGACTTGACTAGAGACTTGACCTGGGACTTGACTAGAGACTTGACCTGGGACTTGACTAGAGACTTGACCTGGGACTTGAATAGAGACTTGACCTGGGACTTGAATAGAGACTTGACCTGGGACTTGACTAGAGACTTGACCTGGGACTTGACTAGAGACTTGACCTGGGACTTGACTAGAGACTTGATCTGGGACTTGACTAGAGACTTGACCTGGGACTTGACTAGAGACTTGACCCGGGACTTGACTAGAGACTTGACCTGGGACTTGAATAGAGACTTGACCTGGGACTTGACTAGAGACTGACCTGGACTTGACTAGAGACTTGACCTGGGACTTGAATAGAGACTTGACCTGGGACTTGACTAGAGACTTGACCTGGGACTTGACTAGAGACTTGACCTGGGACTTGACTAGAGACTTGACCTGGGACTTGACTAGAGACTTGACCTGGGACTTGAATAGAGACTTGACTAGAGACTTGACCTGGGACTTGAATAGAGACTTGATCTTGGACTTGACTAGAGACTTGA
The DNA here is from genome assembly GCA_023974075.1 of Chaenocephalus aceratus. Taxonomy (NCBI): domain Eukaryota; kingdom Metazoa; phylum Chordata; class Actinopteri; order Perciformes; family Channichthyidae; genus Chaenocephalus; species Chaenocephalus aceratus. Next base: position 276 of record JAMFTG010001439.1, on the reverse strand, counting down.
CCTGGGACTTGACTAGAGACTTGACCTGGACTTGAATAGAGACTTGACCTGGGACTTGAATAGAGACTTGACCTGGGACTTGAATAGAGACTTGACCTGGGACTTGACCTGGGACTTGAATAGAGACTTGACCTGGGGACTTGACTAGAGGACTTGACCTGGGACTTGAATAGAGACTTGACCTGGGACTTGAATAGAGACTTGACCTGGGACTTGAATAGAGACTTGACCTGGGACTTGACTAGAGACTTGACCTGGGACTTGAATAGAGACCTT
>JAMFTG010001438.1:0-47994 GCA_023974075.1 Chaenocephalus aceratus | reverse complement strand
CCTTTTTACGCAGCGGTCCAGACATAGACATCAAACGGCAAAACATATTCAGTGTGCAGTTCCTTGGCATTAGGGCAGGATATATAGTACTTTCCAAGGTTTGACATCAAGAAGTGTGCTACTTTTAAAGCAAGCAACGATGTTATCAAAGAGGTCCGCAAAAACACTATCGGCCAATCAGATTGCTTGATTTGACTTGTCAGTTTTATAAATATATTTACATTTTCTTCCGTTACGAAACAAACTTACAAGCATAAGATGGAAACATTTAAGATTAACTTCGACCTCCAGGGGGGGGTCTCACTATGGAGGAGTGGATTGAGCAGTGCCTATCTCCAGAAAGCACCTAAACGACGACATGCCAGAGCTACGTGAAGAGCAGGCAGAGACCAACTGGAGAAGGACCACCATTTAAAAGCTTTCTGATGCGGGTCTTGAAACAAAGCAGAGACATGATGACCGTTAGTGGCCACAGGTGCGAAAGCTCTCTCCAGAGCTACTGGAAGCCAAATCTCGGGGACCGGAGAAAGTGGAGCAATATTCTCACCACGCCAAGCAACAGCTAGAACAACCTCAACAAGTAACCACGTAAGCCATGCTACGGATGCTGCACAGGTTTTCAGTGGCTGCACAATAAACGGCAACATACAAATGAATGTAAATAATAGCCAAATAATGGATCAACGCTCTGTCTAATATGTTTGCTAGCTGTTAGTGTTGTTGCATAGCAACCACCTCGCACTATGTTTCGCGCAGAAGGCAACGGAGGGACTATTTTATTTTGAACATCATTATTTACTAATAAAAAACTATATATTTTTTTCATATTGCCACACTTGGTAACCGTTTTATAAAAGCAATAGCTCACTTCAGGCCGTGATATATGCTCAGTATATCACAGCTAAGGGGCGTGGTTCGGCCCGACGCGAAGCAATACCACGGCCTGTCGTGAGCTATTGCTTAAATATAAATGTATTAATAGTTTAACTGAACACAAGTCTTATCAGTCAATATCTCTAATGAATTAATGTTAAGATATGCAACACAAGCACTTTATTCCTCTCATGTTCTATATATTATACACTTCAATACTGACAGAGTTGGGATTCAATCCTGCAATCTTGTGGATGTGTTTTCAGCCTCAAGAAATAAACAAATACATACTTTTAAATGATACAGAAGGAAATTGGGAGCAGGAGAATCGTTTTTTCTCATCTTTTCTCCTTAATCTTCTTCCCCCCCCTTGCAAGACTATTGTTCCCCAGCTTCAGTCCAAGCCCCTACTGACTGAGCCACTGCCGGCGGGAGAACTATTTATTACAATTAGTTTGCTGCCTTCTCAGCATCTAGTAAGAACTTTCAATATCTCTCGGACACACAAGATTTCTCACGTCAGAATTTCCATCAATCATTCTATCGTGTTGTCTCGTAAAATGACTTGATACGGATCAAAATGTAAGATAACACATCTAGACTGTATGCTATTACTCAAGAAAAGGGAAAGCCCCCACTAACCTGGGTGTCTGACTGGGTAGTGCGCTCTGCTATACATCAATACACTCGTCCGATTTTCCTTCGTGATGTGTTGCAATTCAAAGTTTGCCACGACTTACAACCGTTGTTGAGGTGGCCTTTCCAAGTTGCATCCGATAACTTACACAACGTCAACAATGTGTGTTGATGCTATCAGGCCTTACATCTAGCTTTGGGCTTCAGTTTTCAGGATGTTCCCCATGTTGATTAGGAGGGTCATGTTTCCACAACCCCTGCAGTCCACATGTTGATGTCTCCTTGGGCATACACTTGATCCCAAAAACGCTCCTGCTGACCTCCAGGGCATAACAACGTATTTATGTTGGTTAGGATGAATTACAATCAATATAATGTTTGGAAAATATACCCCTCCAGACCCTGCTTCTGGCGCTTTCCAGAACTCCCTGACGATTGCATTGTTTCCTAGCTCACAACTAGAGGCTCATAGCCTTCCCATCTCTCCTAGCTATCATCCTTTTTCACCTCTAATGGAAAGCAACAGCACCTCCATCTCTGTGAATGGCCATGCAATGGCAGTAATCATACATTCTACTGGCAGGTTTGAAGGTTCAATGGGCAGTAACTGGACTAGCTGCTGCAATTTTCATTACCAACACTGATGAGGACAGTTGAGTCTAACGGGAAGATGAAATAGTAACAGAGATGGGAAAAAAAGTCATTTCTGCATTTCTTCTCCACAGTTAGGGACTACAGTAACTCAAACTAAAAACACATCTGGGAAATAGTTGGTCTTCCTGAGATTAGGAGAACGCCCTGCAGCTTAACAAACAATGTTAATAGAAAAACACAAAATGTGCTAAAACACATGCACATAAAGAACCATCTTTACAAACTAGACTACACATGCACAGCATCTAGAAAACATTCATTAACTTGACGCTGCAAAGACAAAACTGTAAACAGCGAACGTCAACAAGCGTCACCAGTCTGCATCATCACTTTTTAGTTACCGCTAAATTGGTGAATATTTTCTAAATGCTAAAATGCTAAAGTTGTTGAAGGTGTTTTTCTTCCTTTGCATGTATTTCGACACATTTGTGTATTTTTTTATATTTGCATAGTTTCTTTAATGTTTTTCCGAATGGTTTTTAGCCGCTGCAACGCGCTTGCACCTGTCGGCCATCATAGAATAGAGCTAAATACGCACAAGCTGTCATTCTTTCTTGATTGCACTTAATTTGGCTGTGTTATATGAATGCAATGCAACTATAGGCTACTTTTACTCACAGTACTGTGAATACTGTATTGGTGATAACCAATAGAAAATATGAAGACTTCAGAAGTCAAGCATGAGCAGTACCCCTCACATCTCTTTGAAACTAGAAAGAGGTCATTCATGGTATCACAATCCAGAGTATGAATATTCCATCAAGCTGGATGCTGCTTCCTTTTACAGAGCAGCACATTCTTTTTCATCCAATCAGCATTGAGCTCACTGTAGGGTAAATCGGCTCATCATCATGTTATGTCAATCAACACAAAACATATAGTATGAATACAAATGTTGAGTCCAAAGCCAGTGCTATCTCACACAGGCTCCGCCCTCTACTGGACTCTGTGGGTACTACTCTCATCAATGATACGCAAGCATTCACACACTGAAGTTGTATAAACGAGCCAGCCAATCAGGGCGAGCCTACCTGAGTGCTACGCCTCCTGACTGTCATCCTTTTCTCTTCAGCGAGCAGGACAACACCTGACAGAGAAAGTAAAACGTTTGAAAGAAGAAGAAAGAAGTTATCATACCTTCATGATACCCGGGCCTGTCCTTCGTGCCCTAGCTTAGGTTAGCGGTGAATTGGAAGAAGAGCAGTCCCATACCTCACCAGCAGGTGGGTTATCTGGGGATTTTGCTCAATGCAGCCCCCATCGAGAGCGAGGGGTACGCCCCATCGAGAAGGAGGGCAGGCTACGTGCCACTCTGTCAGAGGACAGACAGACGTGGTGCGAGGAAGGGAGTCTAGAGCACGCATGGGCAAACTAAGGCCCGCGGGCCACATACGGCCCGTTGGACTTTTTAATCCGGCCCACCGAATATTGGTGGTAGTAGTAGTAGCGCTGAGCAAAGTGACTAGAACGCGACCACACACTTATAAAAAACACTTATAAAGTCAGGCAACACTAACCAGATAAGTGTGATTGTTTATTTTACCTTACTTTAATGACCATCCGTTCACCGTTATTGACCATTGTGAAGAGGCAGACGTTTTCCTGTTGTTTTGTATTATTGCAGCTATCGGATGGAATCAATACATGGGCTACATGTGGCCATCACAAGGAAAATCATAACGAAAACTACGCCGGTAAAATGTGCCGGCTTATGCCACAATATGATATCAACAAGTAGTCAAGATAGTCTGATTAGCTTCGGTTGCTATGCTAACATCACCTGTAGAATGCCAGAGAAACAGCGTTGTGATGCCAAGCGTCAATTCAGACTGACACACATTCACTGTGTTAAATTATATAATATTATAATTTTAAATAATTATATTAAATAATATTAATATTCAATAAATTCATATTCACATATTAAGGACACAGATGTGTGGCCAATTCACTATTGCATTCATTTTAGTGATTGACATTATTGTGCATGATATTGATATAATATTGGTAATTTAATTGATTGCTGATGTTCTTCTTATGCAGTTGACCCTGAGGAAAGTGAGACAGCTGCAGGGTCCAGTGCAGTTGACCCTGAGGAAAGGGAGACAGCTGCAGGGTCCAGTACAGTTGACCCTGAGGAAAGGGAGACAGCTGCAGGGTCCAGTACAGTTGACCCTGAGGAAAGGGAGACAGCTGCAGGGTCCAGTACAGTTCACCCTGAGGAAAGGGAGACAGCTGCAGGGTCCAGTACAGTTCACCCTGAGGAAAGGGAGACAGCTGCAGGGTCCAGTACAGTTCACCCTGAGGAAAGGGAGACAGCTGCAGGGTCCAGTACAGTTGACCCTGAGGAAAGTGAGACAGCTGCAGGGTCCAGTACAGTTGACCCTGAGGAAAGGGAGACAGCTGCAGGGTCCAGTACAGTTCACCCTGAGGAAAGGGAGACAGCTGCAGGGTCCAGTACAGTTCACCCTGAGGAAAGTGAGACAGCTGCAGGGTCCAGTGCAGTTGACCCTGAGGAAAGTGAGACAGCTGCAGGGTCCAGTACAGTTGACCCTGAGGAAAGGGAGACAGCTGCAGGGTCCAGTACAGTTGACCCTGAGGAAAGGGAGACAGCTGCAGGGTCCAGTACAGTTCACCCTGAGGAAAGGGAGACAGCTGCAGGGTCCAGTACAGTTCACCCTGAGGAAAGTGAGACAGCTGCAGGGTCCAGTACAGTTGACCCTGAGGAAAGGGAGACAGCTGCAGGGTCCAGTACAGTTGACCCTGAGGAAAGGGAGACAGCTGCAGGGTCCAGTACAGTTCACCCTGAGGAAAGGGAGACAGCTGCAGGGTCCAGTACAGTTCACCCTGAGGAAAGGGAGACAGCTGCAGGGTCCAGTACAGTTGACCCTGAGGAAAGGGAGACAGCTGCAGGGTCCAGCACAGTTCACCCTGAGGAAAGGGAGACAGCTGCAGGGTCCAGTACAGTTCACCCTGAGGAAAGGGAGACAGCTGCAGGGTCCAGTACAGTTGACCCTGAGGAAAGGGAGACAGCTGCAGGGTCCAGCACAGTTCACCCTGAGGAAAGGGAGACAGCTGCAGGGTCCAGTACAGTTGACCCTGAGGAAAGGGAGACAGCTGCAGGGTCCAGTACAGTTGACCCTGAGGAAAGGGAGGACAGCTGCAGGGTCCAGTACAGTTCACCCTGAGGAAAGGGAGACAGCTGCAGGGTCCAGTACAGTTCACCCTGAGGAAAGGGAGACAGCTGCAGGGTCCAGTACAGTTGACCCTGAGGAAAGGGAGACAGCTGCAGGGTCCAGTACAGTTCACCCTGAGGAAAGGGAGACAGCTGCAGGGTCCAGTACAGTTGACCTGAGGAAAGGGAGACAGCTGCAGGTCCAGTACAGTTGACCCTGAGGAAAAGGGAGACAGCTGCAGGGTCCAGCACAGTTCACCCTGAGGAAAGGGAGACAGCTGCAGGGTCCAGTACAGTTCACCCTGAGGAAAGGGAGACAGCTGCAGGGTCCAGTACAGTTCACCCTGAGGAAAGGGAGACAGCTGCAGGTCCAGTACAGTTCATCCTGAGGAAAGGGAGACAGCTGCAGGGTCCAGTACAGGAGAACCAAAAGACAGGGAGATGCAGACTGATGAAGTGAGCTTTGATTACTTTGCCCGGCCTCAGGCTAAAGATATAAATACATTTTTCGCATACCACCCTCAACAACCCCCAAAACAAACAGTTAAAAATATCTACAACAACAAAGATGGAATCAATAGAAAGTGGCTTACATATTGTGAGAAATCCAACTCACTCTACTGTACAGTATGTTTAGCGTATGCAAAGCCATCTGCAAATGACAGCTCATTCATTAAAGGAGGAATGACATCGTGGAAGCATGTACATCAAAGAATAGAAGAGCACGAGAAAGACCAAGTCCACAGAGAAAGTGCAGAGGCATATTTTATGAAGGCTAGTAAAGCAGACGTAGCAAGCCTACTCAGTGGCAAACAAATGTCTCTACACAGAGACCATGTCAGAAAGAAACGGCAAGTCATGGAACGTGTCATAGAAGTAGTCAGAGTCATTGGAAAGCGTGGTCTAAGCTTTGGAGGCAAACCATTTGAAGCAGCATACACATGGGAGACAATTGCTGACCATGGCAACTTCTTGGAATGAATCATCCTGCTCAGCAAATACGATGTCTGCCTGCAGGAACATGTCACCCAATGTGTTGAAAAAAGCAAGAAGCGGCATGAGACTGGGTCTAAAGGCAGAGGGTCCTTTGTCACTCTGCTCTCAAAGACTACAGTGAACAAAGTGATCAATGTCATCAGCCACCTAATCCAAGAAACCATATCTAGGGAAGTAAGGGAGGCAGGCATGCTTTCTGTGCCGATCGACACCACACAGGATGTTACGTCTACAGACGTGTGCTGTTATCCTCAGGTATGTGACAGATGTGGTCCACGAGAGGCTCTAGCTGTGGTTGACTGTGAGTCATCAACTGGACAATATTTTGTAGAGCTACTGAAGAAAACTCTGGCAAAGGTGGACATTGATCTTCCTAATTGTGTGGGAAACTCAACCGATGGAGCGGCAAACATGCAGGGCCAATACACGGGGTTCTCCACCTTGCTCTCCGCAGAGTCTCCCAACCAAGTGCACATCTGGTGCTATGCACACGTCCTGAACCTTGTGCTAGGAGACACCACAGGTAGCCAGTGCATCGCTCTTCTCACTTCTGAATGATGTTGCTGTGAGATAACTCAAACATATCCAGGGTTTGAAGGAGGAAGGAGGAACCTATTGCGGTGAGCACGTTGCACGTTGTAACTTCCGGTTGTTGTTGTCATCTCCGGGTATCCCGTGTGCCTGTTCTGTTGCTGATAGCTTATTAACTTAAACTTAATCGATCGTTTTAAAACTCTTGATCACGGCAACTGCCTGACGTTGTAATCACACGTTACTACAGCTTAAGCACTCACAACTCTCCTTCTCTTAGCGACTGTAACTCCACAGTTGCCTACACTCTTTTCGGGTTTGCTAACGGTAGCTACTTTAGCTTGATAGCTAGCCATGGCTCTTTCCCCACCCTCTGGTGCTATTTCCTGCTCTTCCTGTCTCATGTTTGGTTACTTCCCGGCCTCCCTTACTGGTAAGGATACATGTGTTACATGTAGTATAGTTGTTAGGGTTGGAGGCGGGAATCATAGCCATAGAAGCCCGGCTCCGCATATTAGAAAGTAACTCAGCTAAAGTAAAGCCCATGTTAGCATGTGCGGACCGGCAAAATGTAGCTCCTCTTAGCCGTCCCCCGGCAACTCCCGAGCAGCAAGGAGGGCTGGGTGACTGTTCAGAAGGGGCATAACGCGAAACCCGCAGGTCCCCACCAACCCGTTCACGTATCTAACAGATATTCCCCACTCAGCGAGACACCCGCTGAGAAGCCAACTCTGGTTATTGGTAGCCTCTATTATGAGACACGTGAATTTAGAGACCGAAGCCTCCACAGTCACATGCATTCCGGGGGCCAGAGCGGGCGACGTTGAGGCGCATCTTAAACTGCTGGCTAAGATAAACGTAAATACAGTAGGATTGTTATTCACGTCGGTGGTAATGATGTTCGTTTACGCCAATCAGAATGCACCAAACTTAATGTGGAGTCGGTGTGTAGTTATGCTAAAACAATGTCGGACACCGTAATCTTCTCTGGTCCCCTCCCCAATCTGATCAATGATGACATGTATAGCCGCATGTCATCATTTCAGCGCTGGTTGTCTTGGTGGTGCCCAGCAAACAATGTGGGCTTCGTAAATAATTGGACAGCCTTCTGGGGAAAACCTGGTCTGATTAAGAGAGACGGCATTCACCCTACTTTGAAAGGTGCAGATCTCATTTCGGCAAACATTTCAGGGCTTTGTGGACGTAATCCATGACGAACTGGAGTTGAGACCAGGAGGCAGAGTCGCAGTCTTACACGCTTCTCTGCGCTCTCTCCTAGGCAGTCACCCATAGGAATCCCGAACCCAATAAAATACCCAATATTAGCGGTGTGTGTGTCTGCCCAAGGACAATTTAAGGTAAAACCTAATAGAGGTGTCATACATAATAACCTAATAAAAGTAAATGTAACAACTACTACAGTGCAACAAAACAGGAAGATTAAATGTGGTCTCTTAAACATAAGATCTCTAGCATCTAAAGCAATATTGGTAAATGATTTAATATCAGATTATAATATTGATATATGCTGTCTCACTGAAACTTGGTTGAGACATGAAGAATATGTCAGCATAAATGAGGCCACTCCACCCAGCCATATCAACACTCATATTGCTCGAGGCACGGGCCGAGGAGGTGGAGTTGCAGCAATCTTTGACTCAAGTTTACTTATCAATACTAAACCAAAATGTAATTATACCTCTTTTGAAAGCCTCGTTTTTAGTCTTACGCATCCGACCTGGAAAACTTTGCAGCCAATCTTATTTGTTACAGTGTATCGTGCACCAGGTCCTTATTCAGAATTCTTATCAGAATTCTCTGAGTTTTTATCAACTTTGGTTCTTAAAACAGACAAAGTAATTATCGTAGGTGACTTTAATATTCATGTTGACGATGATAAAAATAGCCTTACTGTTGCATTTAACTCTATATTAGATTCTGTTGGTTTTCTGTCAGAGTGTAAATAAACCAACCCACTGCTATAATCACACTCTCGACCTTGTTCTGACTTATGGTATTGAAATTGAGCAACTATTAGTCGAACCGCATAATCCTGCTTTATCCGACCATTTCTTAGTAACTTTTGAAGTACTGTTACTAGACTACAAAGCATTAGTCAAAAGCTCTTGCAGCAGAAACCTATCTGTTAGTGCTATAGCCACATTAAGGAAGAGATTCCACCAATACTTAACTCGATAGCATGTCTGCATGTAGGGGAGGAAACTTATACAAAATGTACACCACCCCAAATTGATCATGTTGTTGATAGTGCTATAGATGCGCTGCGAATAAAATTAGACTCTGTTGCTCCTTTGAAAAAGAAGAAAATAAAACAACATAGATTAGCTCCATGGCATAATGCCGAAACCCGCAAAATAAAGCAAAAGTCTAGACAACTTGAAAGGATATGGCGTTCCACTAAACTTGAAGAATCTCGTTTAATTTGGCATATTACTCTCAATGAATATAAGAAAGCACTGCGTAAAGCGAGAGCAGCCTACTACTCTTCATTAATAGATGAGAATAAGAATAATGCAAGATTTCTTTTCAGCACTGTAGCCAGGCTGACAGAGAGCCACAGCTCGATTGAGCCTTCTATTCCCTTAGCACTCAGTAGTAATGATTTTATGTGCTTTTTTAACGATAAAATTGTTACTCTTAGAAACAAAATTAATGACCTCTTGCCTTTGACCAGTATAGTGTTATCAACAGCTCCCGGAAACGTAAGTTCTAATATTACACTAGATAGTAAACTAGAATGCTTTTCAGCCATTAACCTTGAACAATTACATTCAATGATTCTCTCTTCTAAACCATCAACGTGCATGTTAGACCCAATTCCAACTAAGCTGTTGAAGGAAGTTTTTCCATTAATTAGCACTTCTTTATTAAACATTATGAATATGTCTTTATTATCAGGCTATGTTCCACAATCATTCAAAGTAGCCTTCTTAAAAAGCACAACCTCGATCCAGAGGTTTTAGCCAACTATAGACCTATTTCTAATCTTCCGTTCCTCTCAAAAATTCTTGAGAAAGCGGTCGCAAAACAGTTGTGTGATTACTTAAAAAACAATGATTTATTTGAAGATTTTCAGTCTGGCTTTAGAACACATCATAGCACAGAGACAGCTCTGGTTAAAGTCACAAGTGATATTCTAATGGCCTCGGACAGGGGACTTGTCTCTATTCTTGTTTTGCTCGATCTTAGTGCTGCATTTGATACTATCGACCATGATATCCTATTGCAAAGACTAGAGCACTTAGTTGGCATACAGGGAACTGCTTTAGGCTGGTTTAGGTCCTATCTATCTGAACGCTCTCAGTTTGTACGTGTTAACGATGAATCTTCCACGCAAACCAAAGTTAGCATGGAGTGCCACAGGGCTCAGTGCTCGGACCTATTTTGTTCACATTATATATGCTTCCGTTAGGCAATATTATAAGGAATCATTCTGTAAACTTTCATTGTTATGCGGATGATACTCAACTATATTTATCAATCAAGCCTGATGAAATTAATCATCTAAATAAAATTCAAGACTGCCTTAAGGACTTAAAAACGTGGATGACCTTAAACTTTTTGATGTTAAACACGACCAAAACTGAAGTTATTGTACTTGGCCCGAAGAATCTACGAAACAAATTATCTAAAGACATACTAACTATGGATGGCATTAATTTGGCCTCCAGTGAGACTGTAAGGAATCTTGGTGTTATATTTGATCAGGATTTATCCTTTAACGCCCACATAAAATCAATTTCAAGGACCGCCTACTTCCATCTACGTAACATTGCAAAAATCAGGCATATCTTGCCTCAAAACGATGCAGAGAAACTAGTCCATGCATTTGTTACTTCTAGGCTGGATTATTGTAACTCTTTATTATCAGGGAGTACCAAGAAGTCAGTCAAGTCGCTTCAGCTGATTCAAAATGCTGCAGCTCGTGTACTAACCAGAGTTAGGAAAAGGGACCACATTACTCCTGTTCTGGCTGCCTTACACTGGCTCCCTATAGAACACAGGATAGAATTTAAAATTCTTCTTCTCGCCTACAAAGCCCTTAATGGGCAGGCGCCATCTTACCTTAAAGAACTCATTATACCCTACTGTCCTACTAGGGCATTGCGTTCCAAGAATGCAGGGTTGTTGGTTGTTCCTAGAATCTTTAAAAGTACAATGGGAGCCAGAGCCTTTTCTTATCAAGCTCCACATTTGTGGAATCAGCTTCCAGTTTGTGTTTGGGCGGCAGACACCCTATCCGTTTTTAAGAGTGCGCTTAAGACCTTCCTTTTTGATAAAGCTTATAGTTAGGGCTGATTAGATTCAGCCCCTAGTTTTGCTGATATAGGCTTAGTTTGTCGGGGGACATCTTACTTCTTCCTTCTCTCTGTCTATACCCGTGTACACTCATGTTCCGATTAACCCAGCTTCCCCAAATGTCTTTCTTTTTGGTGTCTATATACGCTGGGATCCGGAGTCATGGATGATCCTGCGGTCCTGTGTCCTGGATCGCGAGCGCTGGATCTTGAGTCGTGGCTGTGGTCCTGGATCATAGGTCCTGGATGGATATCCTCGTGGATTCATCTTCCTATTATACACACATGCATTTCCAAACATTTGGACTACCTATGTTGCAAATGTATTATCTTTTCAATTTACACACGGCATCTATTGCACGTCTGTCCGTCCTGGGAGAGGGATCCCTCCTCTGTTGCTCTCCCTGAGGTTTCTCCCATTTTTCCCTTTAAACTGGGTTTTCTTTGGAAGTTTTTCCTTGTACGATGTGAGGGTCTAAGGACAGAGGGTGTCGTATTGTCATACTGATATTCTGTACACACTGTGAAGACCACTGAGACAAATGTAACATTTGTGATATTGGGCTATATAAATAAACATTGATTGATTGATTGATTGACTGTGTTCATCAGAGAGTCATACAAGCGTATGAACATGATTGATTGATTGATTGATTGACTCCATGAAGCCACATGTCAGAGCAAAAGCCAGGGGGTACACAGAGTCTCTCCTAAGGTTCGAGACAATACTGACCGCTCAGATCTTTCTCCGAATATTTGAAATCACGTCACCCCTCTCCAAGTATCTCCAAACCAGCGGCATGGACTTACTGACTGCCCACTGGTTAGTAATAGGGACCCAAGAGAGCCTCAACAAGTGTGTCAGGGGTGTTGATGAGGTGAAGAGCAGCAGATGCTTGTGTGGCCAATGCCACGCTGCAGGAGAAGGAGGACTGGGACATTGTGGTCCAAGCTGTGCTCCCAGAGAAACGCGTCAGGAGAAAGAAGGCCATGCCAGGTGAGTTGTCTGAAGATGAGCCTGTGTCAGACGCTGAGGCAGACTACAGGATCAAGGTCCACACTGTTAGTCTGGACACAGTCACAGAGAGCATTCAGAGTCGCTATGCTGCAAATGGACCATTCCTTTATTTCCCTAAAATAAAGGAAATGGGCCTTCCAACAGAAGCATTGCAAAAGCTGAGCGAATGCTTGCAGAAGTATGATGAAAGAGCCACTGCTGGAAGACTGCAGGCTGAGCTGTCAAGCCTAGCCAACTGTTGGGAGAGACTGAAGATGCCCCATTTGGATGCATACAATGTCAGGACAACCGGAGGGGAGGATGGAAGAGAAGAAGACCTGGAGCTAGAGAACTTGAAACTATTGCAAAAGCTGTGCTATTTGTGTGCATCATGTCTTGTCACAGTCCAACTTGCTGACTGATGCCTAGCATGTCATTGGATTGGGCTACAAGTTCCTCCTAACACTGTCATTCAGTCAGTTGCCTGTGAGAGGACCTTCTCCACACTAAAATATGTGAAGAATCGACTGAGGACCACCCTGACCCAAGAGCATATGGAGGCATTCATGCTCATGTGCCCAGAGAAGGAGATTCTGATGGCTCTGGACACTGATGGAGTGATGACAGGGTCGCAGAGACAAGTGAGCTGCTGCGACACCTGCTGGTGATGTAAGGTAGAACCCATTTGCTGTACTTTGTCCTTAACCCCAATTGTACATTCACGTTACTGACTCCTACATATCCACTTTGACACACTTCACACATGACACGGACATTTTTAAGAAACCTTAAATAAAGGAAGATTTCATTTAGCACCTTACTCCTGTTGTCATTACATTGCATTTAGCTGACGCTTTTATCCAAAGCGACAATAAGTACATTCGACCAGGAAGACACAACCTTGAAGAAAACAGAATCATAAAGTACAGCAGGTTTCATAGAGCCAAACATTTCAAGTGCTACTCAACTGGCTATAGATAAGCCAGTCCTTTATTAGTATATAAGTGCTTTGTTAATAGTTCTATCGCTCGAGGTGGAGTCGAAAGAGATGAGTTTTCAGTCTGGAAGGTGTGTGAGCTTTCTGCTGTCCTGATGTCAATGGGAGCTCATTCCACCATTTTGGAGCCAGGATAGCAAACCCACGTGTTTCTGCTGATGGGAACTTGTCCTTCTCTTTTACGTTATGGCTTGACTCTGAGGAATCTAGCCATAACAGTATACAGTATATGAGCATAGTAGATGTATAATGTATCTGTAGGCTACAAGGGTGGCTCGCATGCGTGGGCGGCGGCCCGGTGTGTGGGCCGGTGCGTCTGAACGTCCCGGGCTGAATTTGTGTCCCAGTCCGCCCCTGATCAAAGGTATCCAAAATGGCAAACAGTCATATTAAAACAGGTTCTTGTATTTAAATACAACCTCATCATTTTGCAGTGGTATGTATATATGATATATGCTAGTTTCCATAGGGTAAACTTTTAAAAATATTTTTCAGCATCCAAGGCAGCAGTCAAATTGGAGATGCTGGTGTGCAACAAGTAACGACATGTTGAAGCTATCTGGGGGCTGCCAAACATCAGCAGTGGAGCGATTCCACAGCCTCCTTATCCAGTTTGCTCAACTAGCCCTTGAGAAACTTCATTGACAAGAGGCTGGATTGAAATGAAAGTTAAATTCTGTTTTAAAAGTAACACAGGTACACATGCTTATAAGAATTGTAAAAAGGAAGGAAGCCCCCCCCCCCTCCCAGTTTGTATGAATCCCAGTAATAAACAAATATTAAGACATAATTATGCTCCAATTCTTATTGCAGGATACTGATTGCAGCCCTCCACTTCAATGAAAATGCCAACCGGGTACAAGGCGTGACAAAGGCTGGGGAAGCCATGTATAGCATCAAGTACCCAAAGGGTAGAAGGGAGCAGCAGTGCTTCGCAGAGTGTTGGAAAGTCCAACCTATGGTGAGTGACATTTGTAATAATGTAATAAAGAAAAAGTAAAGACAACATGATGTGGTTGCCATGCACATTGTATCAGTGGCATTCTGTAACATACAGCCTTGTAACATTACCAATTGCTTCCTCAGACAGAGATAATTCATTAAGGCATTTAGTAAGGTTTGCACAGTGATGGGCATGACTATTGTGAAGTGACGCAATAATCAATTACAAAATTGCAACAGCATGTCTTGAACTATTTCAATTTGCACTTGCAGAATATGCCCAAGAACTCCTGGCAGAAGGAGTGAAGGAGTGAAGGAGTGAAGGAGTGCACAGACAAGGACAATGTTGAGGCAGAGTTCGCAGTGGAACCAGTGATTGTGCCACCCCCACTTTGTGCCGAGTTCCCACATCCCGAGAAAGCAGACTTTGTGAAGCAACACCGAAGTCGCTTCAAGAAATAAATTAGGTTCATCAGGTTCTGGCTGTGGCTCTTGAAATCCCTGGTAGTCGGGTGATGGGAAGGTATCACGGATCTTCACCACGACACAGGCAGGCAGTGGTACCCTGATTTGCTTGCCGAGGTATCCCCAGCACCATCGTACCAATTGGCGGTAGGCAGTGTAGCGTCGACGTCTGTAGGGAAAAACAGGGAGAGTGAGTTATTAGCTTTAATATGCATTACATTACGAAGTGTAAGATGTTCATATCTGTAAAATAGTTTTGTGATGTGTGTTACGTGCCATAGTGGGTGCTGTGTGTGTTTCTCTCTCTCCATGATTCTCTCCAGGTGCAGCCTCTCCCCCAGGTGCTCCCAATCCCCAATCAGGACCTCCATAAAGGACCTGAGGAAGGCTGCAGCGGCCCGATCCCCTTCTCCTCTGGCTGCATGTGTGACATGTGCTCCAGTGTACCTTGTTTAATGTAGTCACTTTCTGTTTAAAGAAAGTTGTTATAGTTTATTGTGCAAGTTGGCTGGTGAGCCCTTTCTCTTTGTTTAATTAAAAGTCCATCTTGTGGCTTCACAAACCGGTTTCCTCTCCTTTTTCTCTTGCCCGGTTGTTTTTGTGTTTTGTTACTTCTCTGTGGTTCCCCTAGTCCAGTAGGGAACGTAACATGTGGCAAATATAATAAGTACTATGGCAAATGCTCACAAAAGTGACCGTGAAAGATGTCTGTTACCACTTGTAGTAGTAATGTTTCAGTGGGCAAGCTAACATCTGTAGTGGTATTGTCATCAGTGTACATGGTCGCCTACTTGCATCAATATGGTATGAACTGTGGATAGTGTTTGCACATCAGAAGTTTAATTTGTTGTCAGATTATACTCGTGTGGGGGTTTGTTGAGGTGGCCATGGTTCTGCTGGTAGTATGAATAGGCCACGTCCAGCACATATTCATTTAGGCAGACTGCCTCAAATCCAGGGTGCTGTGTGATGCAGGACCCCCATGGTTGCCATTGAGTGCCTGGACCTTTGCCAGCTCTCTGCAGAATACACACTCCTGTACTGTTTCCAGGTCGTCTGCTCTGCAGCATCCTCATGTGCACCTTGAAAACAACAGTTGTACTTTTAGAAATGCTGCATGAATTAAACATCAGTAAAATGTGGTATATTGTGTGTGATAAAAATCGTTGTCAACATGATTCATCACATATTTGCTGTTTGTAATTTACCACATCTTTATTTTATTAACATGCATTAATTAATAGGAAGCCAACAATTAATTGTTGCCTAATGGAATATATTTTACTCCAGAAGCTATAGATTAGCAGGGGAAATATAATTATTATGCACAATTTGTAGACCACCCCATTCAATCAATCAATGTTTATTTATAGCTCAATATCACAAATGTTACATGTCTCAGTGGTCTTCACAGTGTGTACAGAATATCAGTATGACAATACGACACCCTCTGTCCTTAGACCCTCTGTCCTTAGACCCTCTGTCCTTAGACCCTCTGTCCTCAGACCCTCTGTCCTCAGACCCTCTGTCCTTAGACCCTCACATCGTACAAGGAAACACTTCCGGAGAAAACCCACAGTTTAAGGGAAAATGGGAGAAACCTCAGGGAGAGCAACAGAGGAGGAATCCCTCTCCCAGGACGGACAGACGTGCAATAGATGCCGTGTGTAAATTGAAAAGATAATACATTTGCAACATAGGTAGTCCAACCCCATTGGCTCCGTAAATAAAATAGTTTACAAACCATTCCACATTGTTCAGGCGTTGTAGATCGAGAGGTATCTGGCGATCGTCGGGCGGGTTGTCATCTCCACTGTCCGACTCGGAGTTCGTTTCACCCGATTCAGAGGCATATGGTTCGAATCGGTAGGGCATATAGCCAATATCGTCATGAGTATCACTTTCCGATCCTTCAGCCTCATATGAGCTCTCAGACACGTTCAAAATTAAACTGTCATCGACTCATCGCTGTCTGAGCTTGCTGCGGTGTGCGCCATCATGCGTTTACATGCAGATGCTGGGATCATGAACGGTGCAGCTGGAGCGCTGTGCCCGCAATGACGTCACACATCATTTGGCGGGACTTGAAGAATCCCCGAGAAGATCCAGAAAATTGTCAACATTGAGATTAATGGTTATCAAAGTACAAATATCCAAAATCAGTTCAGTAACGGTTTTCAAGGGGACAATATGTACTCAAACGTATGGGTTTGGATGATGGGGGAAAACCGTGTCACAGGCTCTTTAAGAACTTCGAAGGCACGTCGTACACGGTTACATCATGACGCAAACGATGACGCAATAATTCACCTTTGCAATGAGTGGACCAAAGAAAAGAAAAGTCGACAATGAGTGCAGAGTGTTTAAAGAGGAGTCGACAGCGAAATATTGTTTGCCAAGAAACTGTTGCGGTTTTCAAAGAATACAACATCAGTCGCCACTTTTCCACCAAGCATGCTAACTATGCTAGCAAACAGTCAACGCAAGAACGGGCGGCAACTGCTCAGAGGTTGGCAGCCAATTTAAAGACTCAGCAAAATATTTTTCTCCAACAAACTTCTATTCAAGAGTCAAGCACCAAGGCAAGTTATTTGCTAGCATTCAAATTAGCAAAGGCCAGCAAACCTTTCTGCGAAGGGGAGTTTTTGTAAGAATGCATGGTAGAGACAGCAGGTCTCTGGTGTCCAGAGAGCAACAACTCATTTGAAAAAATGAGTTTATCACGCAGGACAGTGATTCGCCGCGTAGAACTAATTGACGAAGATTTGGCCAGCGGGTTAAACAAAACAGCTGAGTCATGTAAGTTATATTCGTTAGCACTGGACGAAAGTACCGACGTAAAAGACACCGCTCAGCTCTTAATTTTTATCAGAGGGATTAATCACAATTTTGAGATAACGGAGGAGTTTTTGACCATGGAATGTCTAAAGGGGACAACACGAGGAGAGGACTTGTATGGCAGTGTGTCTGGTGTCATTGAGAGGCTGAAGCTACCTTGGTGTAACCTTGCCAATGTCACCACAGATGGGTCGCCAAATGTATCAGGAAAAAAAGTCGGGCTGCTGATCCTGAATCCAGGATAAGGTGAAAGAGGGAAACCCTGAGCTGGAGGTCATTTTCCTGCACTGCATAATCCATCAGGAAGCCCTGTGTACATCTGTATTTCAACTTGATCATGTTGTGATGACTGGAGACCAGTCTTTAGCCAACCACTTATGAAGCGTTTTTGAAGGGGATCAGGAGGCAGTGCCCAGTGGTGCATGTTTCCACCCTGCAATGGGAACTGCCATAAAAGAATGGTGCTCGAGGCTTTGGTTACAGAACCGTTTGAACCTCTGGATCTCTGCTCCCTGAAGGCGCTATCATTGAGAGAGAGAGAAGCATAAAGAAACAGCTTTGCTGCTTGCTTTGACTCCTGCCAAGAGAGTATGCGAACTGACTGCTCTATCGGGGCACCCGAGTTGCCTTCTGGTTCGTGGTGACCGTAGCAGGGCGACACTCCTCTGTTCCCAAGAACCTAAGGAGTTATTCCAGGTCGAGGGTTATACAGCTAGACGGCTTTAGTCGTCCACCTAGGCACAACGGCTTCTTGGTCTACGCCAGGCCCGTTCATAAGGTAAGTATCTCTTAGACATGTCTGGCTCCTTTTTCATCCTTGGTGCTTGCTGGGGCAACACTGGACTGGTGAAAGGAGGAGGGCTGTGGGTCAGTAAGCTGTATCTGACCCCCTTGGACATAATGCACTTACGTTGTCCCATGCTCCTTAGGGACCTGGGAAACGTGGTGCGCAGTAAGCCCCATACAGGGCTGGAGGACTCCTTCCCCACTAGGGTCCGTGCACACACTACACGAGGTAAGCGTGTGAGTGTGGAAGACATAGTACACTTACGTTTTCCCCATGCTCCTTAGGGACCTGGGAAACGTGGTGCACAGTGTGTAGTCACTTGCGCTGGCACCTGCAAGGTGAAGCTATGGGCTTATTCAGGCCAATTAGGCTCTACCCAGCCAAGTAAGCTGTGGCCCCGACTTCTCCACGGTCTCAACCGGGTGATGGGAAGTTGGGGTGCGGTGGCTGTTAGCCAAAGGCCGGTCAGGGGCAGTGTGGTGGATTGATGTTGTGGGACGACAGGGCATTTATCCATCGGGGCTCCACCCACTGTACCCATAGAGTCCAGTAGAGGGCGGAGCCTGTGTGAGATAGAACGGGGCGTTACGTATTGTAACCCTAGCTATATAAGCACAGGCGGAGCCCCCTACATGGGGGCTCTGTCTTTCTTATGCCGCTCGCTGAAGAGGGTGTAGGATGACAGTCAGGAGGCGTAGCCGCCTTATATACTGTGAGCTGCGCGTGCATTCAGGTAGGCTCGCCCTGATTGGCCGGCTACGTTTATACAACTTCAGTGTGTGAATGCTTGCGTATCATTGATGAGAGTAGTACCCATAGAGTCCAGTAGAGGGCGGAGCCTGTGTGAGATAGACTAGGGTTACAATACGTAACCCATCGTTGTGTAATAAGTGTTATATCTTCTACATTCTTAATTAAAGTACAGGACTATTATCAGCTCAATGTAATTATTGTAACACAAGAAATAAACTCATTATGCATAATGTTCCTCCTTTAAAAGTGTTCTGTTATTATAGAATACTATATTATTCTGATTTTTTTTAAATTACCAATACATGTAAGGATAGTTACATTTTGTATTTCATCAATGTGGAGCCAATTGTAGATACATTGGGTACATTTTAAGCACAGCTTTGTATTAAATCATAAAAGCATATTATGATGTTTACATGACAAAAGTAAGAATGTCGGTCGATTAAAATAGTTAATCGCGATTAATCGCAAATTAATCGCACATTTTTTATCTGTTCTAAATGTACCTTAGAGGAATGTTTTTAATACTCTTATCAACGTATGAGTGGACAAATATGCTTTATGCTAATGTTTATTATCATTTGAACATTGACAAATATTCTCATGAATATTAAACACAACAACCTGGAACCTCTCTCATTCAATAATACAATACAAATGGTGTGTGTGTGTGTGTGTGTGTGTGTGTGTGTGTGTGTGTGTGTGTGTGTGTGTGTGTGTGTGTGTGTGTGTGTGTGTGTGTGTGTGTGTGTGTGTGTGTGTGTGTGTGTGTGTGTGTGTGTGTGTGTGATGGATCGTTGGAGCTATGTGCAACTCAAGGCATATGCTCGAACGGGAGCTGCCTTGACGCTGCAATCATGTTGCGCGCACTATCAGTGCCGAGTGTCCTGACTTCTCCTACAACGTCCCGCTGTCTGCTTCCTGCATCAAGTCAAGTGCTCGGCGCAGTTGTCGGCGAAATGTCGCTCCTCTGTTTTCATTTAAACAGCTCCTTATATCCGTTAGCGCAGCTAGCTAGCACCAGATGCTAACAACAACAATGTACGTAAGGTCTCTCTCTCGCTCGCTCGGGCCACACACACACACACCCTCCCGGTCCTCCAGATGGCCAGTCGGTGCCTGCCGGTGAGCGTGGAAGTGTGGTCTGCAGCAAGCGGGCGGCAGGAGCGGGGCTGTCAGCATCAGCTTGTAGACGGTATTTTAAACTCGATGCGCTCTGAAACTACGGGGCGGCCGAGGACAAAAAATACACATGCGTTAATCACGTTAAAATAATTAGTGGCGTTATTTTTTTGTTGCGCTATTAACGTGTTATTAACGCGTTAACTTGACAGCCCTAGAAAAAAGTAATTAAAAGTTTAAGAAGTAGAACAAAAGGAATTCAAATGTGGTGTGGTAGGGATATAAAGCAAACACAATGGAATTACAAGTACGTACAAATTATACTTACCGTAAGTATAGTACTTGAGTGAATGTACTCAATTACATTCCACCAATGTTTAGAGGGGGGGTCAGACTCAATTTCATCGTATGTTTCTAACACCTTGAATTCAGAGAACCATTTTTTACTTTCAGTTGACTCCACTGTGAACCAGTGAAAAAGACCCAGATGGTGGATGGATTGAAACAAATCATAGCTAAACTAGAGTAAAATATGCTTAATTAAATTCTCAGTAACATTTTCATCCATTCTTATGAAGCCTTAGAAACAGATGTAAATACACGTTGGTTTGAAGTATCGCCACGATAACAATTCACAATTGAGCTTGCACTTGAAAAAAAGTAGGCTGTTACTCTTTTAGGACGGACCCAAAAACAACATCTGGCCCTCGAGAGCGAAATATGCAGACGAAGTGCTTCATTACACCCGGTTTCCTGCAGTGAACAACTGTACTTCGCACTTTATTTTCCTTGTAGCCTATCAGCTCCTGCTGTTGAGGTCAGAGATGGTGAGGATGCTTTATGGTCTTCATTTGCTCTACATTTATGAGCCTAAAATGAAATATTGAAATAAGCTGTGAAGAAAAAGGGAATCCCTTGATTCATTTGAGAAGTATCAAGTTATTTGATTTTAATTATATCCAACTTCAATAGACATTACTCGAGCTACTGTATTAGGCACAATGCAACCCTAGAGAGGAATGCAATGGTTCCAAAAAAGGTCTAAACATTGATTAAAGAGTCCGTCTACATGCTGAGCCTTTTGCCGCAATTGTTAGCATTAAGGCCACGTGGCTTACGACTAGCAGTAAGCTAGCATAGCTTCTGAGTACAATCAATGTTTATTTATATAGCCCAATATCACAAATGTTACATTTGTCTCAGTGGACTTCACAGTTTGTACAGAATGTCAGTATGACAATACGACACCCTCTGTCCTTAGACCCTCTGTCCTTAGACCCTCTGTCCTCAGACCCTCTGTCCTCAGACGCTCACATCGTACAAGGAAACACTTCCGGAGAAAACCCAGTTTAAAGGGGAACATGGGAGAAACCTCAGGGAGAGCAACAGAGGAGGGATCCCTCTCCCAGGACGGACAGACGTGCAATAGATGCCGTGTGTAAATTGAAAAGATAATACATTTTCAACATAGGTAGTCCAAATGTTTGGAAATGCATGTGTGTATAATAGGAAGATGAATCCACGAGGATATCCATCCAGGACCGATGATCCAGGACCACAGCCACGACTCGCGATCCAGCGCTCGCGATCCAGGACACAGGACCACAGGATCATCCATGACTCCGGATCCCGGCGTATATAGACACCAAAAGTACAAGAAGCATATCAATGGAATTTAGCCATTCCTTTACCACTGTGTATGTGTGTCTGTGGTCATTATCCTGTTGGAGCACCCAACTGCGCCGAAGACCCAACCTTCTGGCTGATGAATTTGGAGGTAATCCTCTTTCTTCATTATTCCATTGACTTTAGGTAAAGCACCAGTTCCATTGGCAGCAAAACATGCTCACTATACGCATAATAGTACCACCACCATGCTTGACAGTAGGCATGGTGATGTTGGGGTTAAAGGCCTCACCTTCTCTCCTCCAAACATATGTCTGGTCACTGTGGCCAAATAGATACATTTTGTTTCATCTGTCCCCAGAACTTTCCTCCTGAAGGCCTTTTCTTCGTCCATCAGTAGCAAGCTTCAGTCGAGCCTCAATGTGCCGCTTCTGGAGCTAGGGCTTTCTTTTTGCAAGGCAGCCTCTCAGTCCATGACGATGTAAAACACACGACCTGCGTTCCAGCAGCTCCTAATTCATTGCAAACCTGCTTTTTAATGGTAGTCTGTTGACTCTTGACCATCCTGACCAATTTCCCCTCAGTAGCAGGTGCTTCCTGATCATGGCAGTGACGCAACTGTGCCATGCACTTTATACCTACAAACAATTGTGTGCACAGTTGATCTTGGGACCTGTAGCTGCTTTGAAATGGCTACAAGAGACTTTCCTGACTTGTTGAAGTCAATGATCCGCTTTTTCAGATCCATGCTGAGCTCCTCTGACTTTTCCATTGTAGTGATGTGGATGAGTCTAATGATTGTATCCTATGAGCCCTATTTAAATTGGGTACCAGCTATAGTCAATTATAATCACTTACACGAAGTAAAGAGGCCATGTCACAAAGTTAAATTGATTGAAACAACTTTCTACCTCGACAAAATTGATAATTCATGTTGCTGTATGTATATTTTTGACCCAGCGGATTTGATCACATTTCCGAAGAACCAAACATAATGATTTTTGTTTTGTGACAAAGTAGTATGTGCTCCAATCATCCTATCACAGAAAAATAGGAGTTGTATAAATCATTGAAAAGTCAAGACTGTCAGGAAATACATGTTCTTTATAAGTGCAGTGTTTCCCATATATTGATTTATTTGTGGCGGGCCGCCACAATTAAATATCGTCCCCACAAATAGATCTCGTAAAAAAAAATGTAAAGCAAATTATTGTTCCGAAAAAAAAAAAAAGATTTCATAAAAATAAATACAAATTTTGAATACAATATATATTTCATTGTAGAGCGCAGTTACCTGCTCAGCCCCTCTTTGCGTGCTCTTTGCTCTCAACGGCCCCTGAGCCCCGCCCCCTCCTCTCTGCAAGACATTTCTGAAGTTGGAAACCAGATGCTGCGTGCCGGAGAATCACTTCACGAATGGTTGGTATATGCATACATTTGTCCAAAATGGATGTAATCAAGTTAACTCTGATAAGTTAGTCTCTCTGTTCGTATCACGCTGTAAATCGCGGAGACCCAGCTCTTCAAATAAGTTATTAGCTTGCAAGCATGAAAGGAGCCTAGCTCAATCAAAATTCAAATCAAATTCTGTGGGAAACACTGAAGTGTATGTAAACTTTTGACCACAACTGTAGGCTGGTTTGCACATGTCTCTTTCCCAGTGTAGGTCAATGGGGAAAGTATTTATTTCCCCCAATGACATCACAGACTCTCAAAAGGTGCTTCCGGTGCACTTCCTGGGGGCTTGATATGTGAATGTAGCCAACAGAAGCACCGTATGAGGCCCAATCAATGGGGTGACAACATCTCTGCTGCAGGAGAATCCCATACAGAAAGTGTTTACTTCGAAGGAAAGAGTATGTAATATATTTAATGGTAACCTAATGCTATTAAAGATTGTGTCTTTTATACATAAATATGTGCCCCCTCTGTGTTAAGAGTAGGGTATCGTTTGAATTTCCACGATTCCGATTCTACTTTTCGATTCCGGTTCTTTGAGGGGCAGGATAAAAAAATGATACATGCTTCTTCCACCAAGAAAAATTACATTTATTCGAGAAACTTTTACACAGGTTAGTTTACAGTAATATTCACTGCTATGTAACTGTAACCTGAGAACCACTGAAGCTACAACAGTGCAACAGTCCAACTTTTAAAGAACAGTTCTTTTTGAGAAAAACAAGCATCTGCCTCTCAGGCATACCGGGAAGAAACGTTTGAACATTTTAAAGCAAAATGCTTCAATCTGGTGAACTTTAAGCAGAATTACTAGAGACTAGATCTAGGGGGTACATAAACACCCATATGAAAAAGATCGGTTTACATTTGAATAATTAAATAAGTATGTGAGCATAACCAGTAACCTCCATAGCCAATAACAAATACATGTAACGTATTTTATTTTTGTTGTTCATTCAGATCTTATTTTACTATTTTATTTATGCATATTTTTTGTATCTCTCTAGTTTAAAACGATGTCTGGTTTACTGTCCTATAGTATACATTGGAATGATTTCAAACCTGTTTCATCCCAATAATTATAAAGGAGAGCCTTGGAAATATGTGTTTACGTAAATTGTGATCAAAACGTTTGAGACCCACTGTTTGAACTTAGACTAAAGTGAACTATCTAACACTCAGAGTCCTTTACCTCACTGAGCTGAAGTTATCAGCCTCAGTCTGACTGGAGAGGACTCTCCCTCCACATCATTGCAGAAACATCTTCTTCTTCCGTTAGAGCAGCTAGCACCAGATGCTAATAACAACAGCGCCGGTTCCAGTGCACCCTCCCTTTCTCACTCGCACTTTGGCTGTGAGCTGCGGGCGCCAGATAAGCCAACATCCCCCATTTTCATCACTTGCAGCGCCCATCGTACAGGGGAAATGGAAATTGTAACCGGGATGAAAAGGGTGTTACATTTACTTAATTATGAATGTTGTTACATCAAGGCCGAGAATTAGGATGAGCACCAACGGTCAAAACACATTTTTTTCCTCCCAGAGCTGCCAGCGCAGCGCCTCCACAGATCTGGCGCCCTAGGTGAACATCTTTAACGCCAGTGCGACGGGCCGGCCCTGGTCTCAGGTTACACTGTAGGAAGTGTAGGTACAATGCTACATTTCCCGCCCGCTGCAGTCATACAGTAGGCTACGGAGAGCGGCGAGAAACATTTCCTCAGGCATCAAAATTCACATTTCTAAATGATGCCGTTGGAATCGAAATGTTGGAACCGGTTCCGAACCGGAACCGGTTCTCGGTACCCAACCCTAGTTAAGAGACCCGCTAAGTTTCAGGAACAAAGATTCCCTCTCTTTTGATCCATCTATATAAAAACCTGTCTGAACGCAAGCTCATCAGATTTGACCACTTTGTGATGTCACAATGTTTTTTGGGTTGTGCAACCAATGACCCAATGACCAACCAAGGTAACACCCGCCTACTTTACCATGGTGGGTTTTTTAACCAATCACTTCTCAGAGGGGCGTGGCCAGCAGCAGCTCATTAGCATTTAAGCTGCAGACACAGAATCAGCCCTTTTGCTGCAATGATCTGTTTGGTGTTCCAGCCAATACTGTATATATCTGAGACGTATAGTATATGTTGAAGAAGAGTATGATAGGGGACCTTTAATCAAAGTAATGTTATTTATCTTCCATTCACTGTGCCTCCCCTGAAACTGTTTCTCACTCGTTCTACTAAAATAGATCAGTAAGTCACACAGTACCTGCCTACGTTGTAATACTACTGGCTGTTGTTCAGTGGGACGATTGTTTCTTGCTTTGGGCAGAATGTTAGCTAGGTTGCTGCTGGTGTTAGCCCTGTTTCTAACTATGAACATCACTGGTGTGCCAACGGCAACAGATACTAAAGCCACTTGGAATCGCAAGGACGGAGAAGTTATTCTGCTTTAAAATGATTCTAGGGATGTTGGCTGACTGACAGTCTGAGCTACTGGGAATGTGCTGATTGGCACGTATGAAGGACCCAGGCTACCAGCGGCCGTGAGTAGAGGGCCTTGGGCTTGGAGAACAGTAAGAGAAAGAAAGAGTATGGGGGATAACCGACTAAGCTGGATCACCGCCTGATACAGAGCACTGATAATGGGAAGCATGGCTTTTAAATGCACTGGGCAGTAATGAGTAGTAGGATGCTAGTCGTCACTTTAATTTCACAGAGTGCAGGCAAGGACGGACACTTCAAGTTGTTAAATGAAGTAGCAGAAGGAGTCATTATTCTCAAGTGCGTTCTAGAGAGGAAGAAGTGTTTGGCACTTATGTGACTCTGAGTAGGTGCCTGTTGATTGGTGCACAAAGAGTGGGTGGAGGAAGTGTAGTAGTGGATTGACGAGGGGTTGATAAAGACATCAGGTCGTTGCAGAGGGGAAGGAAAGGTCATTGCGTCTTTTTCAGAATGTATGTAAGACAACTAGGTTTCTGTACGTATGGACATAGACTTTGACATTTGGTGTATACTGTTATTATAAAAATGTCTTTGACGACTGTTGGTACTCAATATATGGCAATTCAGCCATATATTCTAATTTCACATGATTAATGAGTAATCAAATGAGTAATGATTAAGTGTTCTTGTCCGCCTACAGAAACTCTATACGACATACTATAGTCTAAACTTTGAGAAGTGGAAAGCAGAGGTGGGACCAAGTCATTGTTTTGCAAGTCCGAGTCAAGTCTCAAGTCAGGTTGGGCAAGTTCAAGTCAAGTCCAAGTCCTAAACTTTGACAAAACGAGTCTTAAACAAGTCTTTTCACCAAATGTAATGACATCGATCAACAGAATAATACTTAATAATCAAACTGCTCTTTATTCGTCACATTAATCATTTAATAATCCATTTTCTCTCTGCTGGTAAAGTAACGTGTGTTTTTCTATCTTAAGAGGGATCAGTAAGTTAAGGCTACGGTGACGGTTTGATTCAGAAGGAGTTTAAGTTTAAGACCCCTGATGTTGAGGCGACAGAATGTGTATTTCCACTGTGTACAACATGTTGTGAGGGACCCACAATCTATCTGTATGCCAGGGATGATGTGCAGCGAGCGGGCTCTATGGGGAAGAGAACACCTGCATCTAGGTCCCTCTGCAGGTGGTACTTTAACTATATTCTGATGAGAATACTTTTGTACTTTTACTTGAGTAACATTTTGAATGCAGGACTTTTATTGTAACCGAGTATTCCTACACTCTGGTACTCTACTCAAGTACAAGATCTGAACTTCTCCCACCTCTGACAGTAAATCCTGAGTGGTTACCAAAAAAAAAAACCCTGCTCTGAAGGTTATTTTCATTTTAGAAATCCTGCACTCGGCTTTGCTTTCTCCCATATCACTGAAAAGCAATTTCTTGACTTTTTCCGACGGGCATGCATTTAAATCCGTCTCCCTGTCGCTCTGTAGCTGGCCTGTACCACTATACCTCCTGTCTTTCAGGTCTGCCCCCCACTCTTCTTTCACATAATGGTATGATCCTAGTGTGTCCTCGCATATGATTGGCCGCATGGTGGCCCAGCTAAATAAAATCCCGCCCCTGCCTGCAAGGATTCTCCACAAGAGTAGGAGCGGCTGAAGATTCTGCTCTCCCCGACTGGATCTCGCGACCGGCGTGTTGGAGACCTCTGAATTAAAGTATAAGTCACCTCAAGTCAGAAGGCTCAAGTCCAAGTCAAGTCCCGAGTCATTGGTGTTCAAGTCCAAGTCGAGTCGCAAGTGTTTTGTGATTTTGTCGAGTCGAGTCCAAAGTCATCAATTTGGTGACTCGAGTCCAAGTCATGTGACTCGAGTCCACACCTCTGGTGGAAAGTACTAAAGCGTAAAGTTGAATCAATATTCACAGCAGAAAAACAATTGTTGATTTTTTCAACTGGGAGGTTCAGACATCTCCCTGAAATGTACAGATTTGAATACGAGCAAAACAAAAGAATCATAAAAAGTCTGTGTTTGGTTGGGACATTTGGAGAGGCTCTAAAAGCAAAACTTTTCAATCCTCCCAATTTCCATAAACAAGAGTTTATTTACTCTTTAGGGCCTCAAAGTTGTTTTGTATCGTGGCCTTTCTTGTTTGTGTCTATTCATGGGATTCACAGGAGCACTGATGCATACTAAAGGCACCAGCGGTAGCCTACAGAGCCTGTGGAGCACAATATAAAGGAACAAAGATATTGAACTTGGACTGAACTCAAAGTCTTACCTTCACTTGTCTCCCTGCTTTCAGACCGAGTGTGCCAAATAGTGTCTGGATGTTAAGAACACACAATGCTTCCCTAGCCACTTATCTACCAATTTCATTTTGTTTTCTCACTCAGTTTCACACCCTGGAGTCTCGTTCAGGGTTGTCCCTGTTCAGAGCACTGTCCAAATTGGATTCTGTGTTAGGGACGGCCATGGGATACATCTGAAGCCGGGGCTGTTTTAATGAAGGCTGACGTCTCCCAGCTCTGGGCCGTAGGTGATGCATTTGAGGTCAAATAAAGTTGGACCACATTAAAGCAGTGTGATACTGTACTTGTTATCCACTTCATTCCAACAGTCAGTCATCGAGCTGCAAAGTGGGCATTCGCCCCCGGTTCCAGACAGTGGTTGCCCACATTCATAATTTGTTCGTTTACATTTCTACAAGTTGATTGATGCTGATACTAGGGCCAGTTTGATTGAAGCAGGGAGCAATAGTTTGTTTGGCTTCTGGCAGGCATATCATGTTGAGTCTGCTGTGTACTGGTTCAGGTCCTCACAATGTTTGCTTTCAGGCCTTTAGGAGGAGATAAGAATGAAGTCATTTTAAACAAGGCCATTTGTGTCCTACACTGAAAAATTGACTTTAATTAAATGCATGATGTCAACAGATTTAAAAGAACTATATTAGGTTAGTTGACAGCAATAATATTATGTTGAAATATTAGGTTCAACTTCATATTTTTGCTTTCAACTAACTAAATACATTTGATTAAAGTCAACGGTTCAGTTTTTTCAGTGAAATTACTTTAATCTTGTTGTAGACTGTTTGTGCTGTATCTTTTTCGCATTACTCCCTATCACCAACATACTGAATAGATACATATTATGATCCAAAGTAGGCCTTGTGAGGTCGCTCACAACTAAATTCTGAAAAAAGATATTGAACGTAATTAAAAGGAAAACATTTTTAAAGGTATAGAAGGGAGCCTCAGAGTTTAATTGCAAATGATAATCAAACCAATCAAAATCAATTTGGTTTTAATTATAAATCCATCTCCAATGAACATTACTTAACCTACTGAGGCTCTCTGAAATGTCCAAACATCTAGAATTCTCTCTGTTAAAGCAGCTCTTCATCTTGTTTCTTCATTTATAGTTGCTGCCCTCGACTAAGTATTTTTCTAGTCAACCAATAGTCGTCAATTCAAGTAATTAGTCGACTAATCGTTGCAAGTCATCATTTTCAAATGAATCCCTGCAACGTGCCCTGGACGTGCTTCAAATTGTCCGTGTCACGCATGATATTAAAGGGGGGACTCCTCTCTTTCCAATAATCACCCTCCCACACGTTACAGACGGAATGAGTTGAAAGCACAGACAGAACAGGTCACTTTGTAAGAAAGAAAAAGGGCACTTATTTGCAATGCATAAATTAAAGTTAAAAAAAGTTTGACGGTTTAAAAACACGGAACACATCACACCATAAAATAACTAAAATATAAAAACAAGAATAATATACACAATGCAACAGGAGTTAGCATGAGAACACCACTAGTCCTGGTTTTGGTCTAGGAGCCCCGCCTCTTCCTCAGGACCGACTTTATTCTTCCCCCAGGTCAACACAGTCTCACTCCCTGATAGTCCAATAGCGACGCTTGGTCAGGGTCCCGTGGCGTGCAGTTGGGACGCGAGTGTCCTTCAGCTTCATAAATGGACGCAAAGAGCTTTCAACTGATTGCAATGTATTCCCATCAGCGGCGGTATTTGACGCTCAGGGACGCACCGCATCGGTCCATGCCGGCGGCAGTTAAAGGCAATGTGAGCGTCTATTCCCATTTAGAAAAGAATAACAAATTAGAAGGAAAAAAATATTTTTAAAAATACAGATTTCAGTATCCTGAGGCTCTGAGCCCCATTTCTTTTCCTCACAGACCACAAAAAAAGTCTGACATTATACGATTTAAAATAAAAACAATAATCGGGGCTTGATATTGAGTAAGAACATGTTTTTATGAACCCCACAGCTTCCGGTCTTCCAAGACCCGAACGAACACAAATATGTGTTGCAGGCACGAAACATACTACCAATAGAAATACATTGCTTTTAAAATCGTTCTGTGTGACACGAAAAAAAGGGGAAAATTGTGTAGATTAAATGTCGTGACTATAACACGAAATGCCGTGAGACTGGGTTGGCTCTCTCCAATAAAATACCCAATAGTAACAGTGCTTGTGGACAACAAATGTAACAACTACTACAGTGCAACAAAACAGGAAGATTAAATGTGGTCTCTTAAACATAAGATCTCTAGCCTCTAAAGCAATATTGGTAATTGATTTAATATCAGATTATAATGTTGATATATGCTGTCTCACTGAAACTTGGTTGAGACATGAAGAATATGTCAGCATAAATGAGGCCACTCCACCCAGCCATATCAACACTCATATTGCTCGAGGCACGGGCCGAGGAGGTGGAGTTGCAGCAATCTTTGACTCAAGTTTACTTATCAATACTAAACCAAAATTAAATTATACCTCCTTTGAAAGCCTTGTTTTTAGTCTTACGCATCCGACCTGGAAAACTTTGCAGCCAATCTTATTTGTTACAGTGTACCGTGCACCAGGTCCTTATTCAGAATTCTCTGAGTTTTTATCAACTTTGGTTCTTAAAACAGACAAAGTAATTATCGTAGGTGACTTTAATATTCATGTTGACGATGATAAAAATAGCTTTACTGTTGCATTTAACTCTACATTAGATTCTGTTGGTTTCTGTCAGAGTGTAAATAAACCAACCCACTGCTATAATCAGACTCTCGACCAGAGTTGGGTGTAACGCGTTACTGTAATTATATTACTTTGTCGGTACCGGAGTAGTGTAACGCGCTACTTTTATAATTCAGTAATCACACTACAGTTACTAACATTGCCCCGACACGCGTTACTTCGTTACTTTCTAAAATCAGTCATAATCAAACCTCAACAAACACCTGCAAAGAACACATGCTAAGGTGAAGCTAACGCACATAGCTGTTGTTTATTTATATCACACACGTTGTCTGTTCTTCTTCTCCGTTTTCCGGTTGTTGCCTGTTTTGAATGATGAATACACACTACCGCCGCCTGCTGGTAAGGAGAGTTATTGCCACTCACGCATGCGCAGTTCGTACGTGCTCGGCTGAAGTCTTTGCGGTGTCTGGCTCCAGTGCAACACATGGCCAACACGCAGGAGAACACGCTGACGCAACAGCGTGAGCAGAGATAGACTGCGCAAAATATACAGATAGCAGGAGGCAGAGGACAGCCACGGTCAGATAGGAAAACATTCAGGAGCTATCTGGATCAGTCTTATGCAACAATGGAAACTGAACTAAAGAGAACATTTGAAACTTTAGAAGTCTGCGTGCTCTGCCTGCAGGGAGGGGCGGGCCGGCCCTGCGAGTAAAGTAACGAGTAAAGTAACGAGTAAAGTAACGAATTACTTTATGTAGAGAGTAACGAAGTAGTGTAATATATTACTTTTTTTTTTAAAGTAATATGTAATATATTACTTTTTTTTAGTAACGACCCCATCTCTGCTCTCGACCTTGTTCTGACTTATGGTATTGAAATTGAGCAACTATTAGTCAAAACCGCAAAATCCTGCTTTATCCGACCATTTTTTGGTAACTTTTGAAGTACTGTTACGAGACTACAAAGCATTAGTCAAAAGCTCCTGCAGCAGAAACCTATCTGTTAGTGCTATAGCCACATTTAAGGAAGAGATTCCATCAATACTTAAGTCAAAGTCAGCTTTATTGTCAAGAATTCTACATGTTGTACATCCAGAAATATCGTTTCTCGAGGTCCTACATTGTGACATATATACATAAAAAAAAAAAAAAAAAGGGCCTAGATAACCGGGGTATACAGTTTACAATGTTAATAATATGTTAAAGTGTTCAGCGGAGATGGCAGAAAAGTGACTGGTGCTGGATGAGGGAGGGAGGTGTGTGTGTGTGTGTGTGTGTGTGTGTGTCATCCATGGCCGCCCGCTCTAGTCCTGAGATAGAATATAAGCGCCCCCTAGGGATGGGTGCGCCAGGTAACAGGTCGATGGCACAGTCAAACGGACGATGAGGAGGCAATGATAGTGCTTTGGTTTTGTTAAAAACCTCTTTAATGTCATTGTAGCAAGAGGGGACCTTGGAAAGGTCAGGAAAGTCTGAGCTACTATCAGCCACTGCAACAGTACGTGGAGCTTTACATGACTGTTCACAATTCTCTCCCCATCCCTTAATTTGTCCTGAACACCAGTCTATATGTGGGTTGTGTGTTTTTAACCAGGGAAACCCCAAAATCAGCGGATGCTGTGCAGAATCGAACAGATGAAATTGCATCATTTCCACATGATTATTGTCAATAGTCACTTGCATGGGTTCTGTACAGTCAGTGACTCTACACATAAGTCTGCCGTCTAGGGCGCTGGCATTGACGGGATGTTTGAGCGGAACAGTCTTAATATTAAGACGTTTCGCTAGACCCCAGTCTATGAGACTTTCATCAGCCCCAGAGTCAATTAAGGCCCCCATAGTGTGTGTCTGACTATTGGCAGTGATATCTACCTGGGTGAGTGTGCGAGGAGGATAATCAGATGAAATGTTGCTCACCAGCGCCCTCCTCATGGTTGGTGAGCATGCCCTTTTCCCAGACATGTCGCCTGCTGATGTCCCATTTGACCACAGTAGAAGCAGCATCCCTCCTGCAGGCGGCGCCGTCGTTCCTCTGGAGAAATCCTCGTTCTCCCGAGCTGCATAGGTTCCTCCGGTGCCTGTGGTGGCGCTGTCACTGCTGGGCCTGATGAAGAGGCGAACAAGGAATCCCCTGAGGACTGCCTACCCAGAGAGCGCCCCTGGTGGCTGGGAGGTCTTGTTGCGACTCTGCGTCGTTCTCTCTCTTTCCCTGATGCGATTGTCAATTCGGAGAGACGTGGAAATGAGTGATTCGAGGTCTTGTGGTAACTCTAATGGAGCCAGGTGATCTTTAATCGTCTCTGAGAGTCCATTGCGGAAGGCATCTATTAGTGCTGGAGTGTTCCAACCACTGTCTATGGCACGGAACTCTATGGCATAATCTACTACGGGTCTTGAGTGCTGTTTGAGCTGCATAAGAGCCCGAGTGGCGTCACCGGTAGGTGAGGTAATATCAAATATGCGGCTCATAGTGTCTTTGAACGCTATGAAGGATCTACAGATATTGGAATTTCTAGACCACTCCGCAGTGGCCCATGCGGCAGCTCTGCCGATTAAGTGGGAGATCATAAACGCTATCTTAGCCCCATCAGATACAAAAGCTGCTGGAGGGCAGTTGAAGTTAGCTTTTAATGTCACAACTGAAGAGGGCAATTGAAGTTAGCTTTTAATGTCACAACTGAAGAGGGCAGTTGAAGTTAGCTTTTTAATGTGACAACTGAAGAGGGCAGTTGAAGTTAGCTTTTTAGGGCAGTTGAAGTTAGCTTTTAATGCCACAACTGAAGAGGGCAGTTGAAGTTAGCTTGTAATGTCACAACTGAAGAGGGCAGTTGAAGTTAGCTGTTAATGTCACAACTGAAGAGGGCAGTTGAAGTTAGCTTTTAATGCACAACTGAAGAGGGCAGTTGAAGTTAGCTGTTAATGTCACAACTGAAGAGGGCAGTTGAAGTTAGCTTTTAATGCCACAACTGAAGAGGGCAGTTGAAGTTAGCTTGTAATGTCACAACTGAAGAGGGCAGTTGAAGTTAGCTTTTTAATGTCACAACTGAAGAGGGCAGTTGAAGTTAGCTGTTAATGTCACAACTGAAGAGGGCAGTTGAAGTTAGCTTTTTAATTTCACAACTAAAGAGGGCAGTTGAAGTTAGCTTGTAATGTCACAACTGAAGAGGGCAGTTGAAGTTAGCTTTAATGTGACAACTGAAGAGGGCAGTTGAAGTTAGCTTTTTAATGTCACAACTGAAGAGGGCAGTTGAAGTTAGCTTTTTAATGTCACAACTAAAGAGGGCAGTTGAAGTTAGCTTTTAATGTCACAACTGAAGAGGGCAGTTGAAGTTAGCTTTTTAATGTCACAACTGAAGAGGGCAGTTGAAGTTAGCTTTTTAATGTCACAACTGAAGAGGGCAGTTGAAGTTAGCTTTTAATGTCACAACTAAAGAGGGCAGTTGAAGTTAGCTTTTAATGCCACAACTGAAGAGGGCAGTTGAAGTTAGCTTTTAATGTCACAACTGAAGAGGGCAGTTGAAGTTAGCTTTTAATGTCACAACTGAAGAGGGCAGTTGAAGTTAGCTTTTAATGTCACAACTGAAGAGGGCAGTTGAAGTTAGCTTTTTAATGTGACAACTGAAGAGGGCAGTTGAAGTTAGCTTTTTAATGTCACAACTGAAGAGGGCAGTTGAAGTTAGCTTTTTAATGTCACAACTGAAGAGGGCAGTTGAAGTTAGCTTTTTAATGTCACAACTGAAGAGGGCAGTTGAAGTTAGCTTTTTAATGTCACAACTGAAGAGGGCAGTTGAAGTTAGCTTTTAATGTGACAACTGAAGAGGGCAGTTTAAGTTAGCTTTTAATGTCACAACTGAAGAGGGCAGTTGAAGTTAGCTTTTAATGTCACAACTGAAGAGGGCAGTTGAAGTTAGCTTTTAATGTCACAACTGAAGAGGGCAGTTGAAGTTAGCTTTTAATGTCACAACTGAAGAGGGCAGTTGAAGTTAGCTTTTAATGTGACAACTGAAGAGGGCAGTTGAAGTTAGCTTTTAATGTCACAACTGAAGAGGGCAGTTGAAGTTAGCTTTTAATGTCACAACTGAAGAGGGCAGTTGAAGTTAGCTTTGAAATGTTACAACTGAAGAGGGCAGTTGAAGTTAGCTTTTTAATGTCACAACTGAAGAGGGCAGTTGAAGTTAGCTTTTAATGTCACAACTGAAGAGGGCAGTTGAAGTTAGCTTTTTAATGTCACAACTGAAGAGGGCAGTTGAATTAGCTTTTAATGTCACAACTGAAGAGGGCAGTTGAAGTTAGCTTTTAATGTCACAACTGAAGAGGGCAGTTGAAGTTAGCTTTTAATGTCACAACTGAAGAGGGCAGTTGAAGTTAGCTTTTAATGTCACAACTGAAGAGGGCAGTTGAAGTTAGCTTTTAATGTCACAACTAAAGAGGGCAGTTGAAGTTAGCTTTTAATGTCACAACTGAAGAGGGCAGTTGAAGTTAGCTTTTAATGTCACAACTGAAGAGGGCAGTTGAAGTTAGCTTTTAATGTCACAACTGAAGAGGGCAGTTGAAGTTAGCTTTTAATGTCACAACTGAAGAGGGCAGTTGAAGTTAGCTTTTAATGTCACAACTGAAGAGGGCAGTTGAAGTTAGCTTTTAATGTCACAACTGAAGAGGGCAGTTGAAGTTAGCTTTTAATGTCACAACTGAAGAGGGCAGTTGAAGTTAGCTTTTTAATGTGACAACTGAAAAGGGCAGTTGAAGTTAGCTTTTTGATGTAACAACTAAAGAGGGCAGTTGAAGTTAGCTTTTAATGTCACAACTGAAGAGGGCAGTTGAAGTTAGCTTTTAATGTCACAACTAAAGAGGGCAGTTGAAGTTAGCTTTTAATGTCACAACTGAAGAGGGCAGTTGAAGTTAGCTTTTAATGTCACAACTGAAGAGGGCAGTTGAAGTTAGCTTTTAATGTCACAACTGAAGAGGGCAGTTGAAGTTAGCTTTTAATGTCACAACTGAAGAGGGCAGTTGAAGTTAGCTTTTAATGTCACAACTGAAGAGGGCAGTTGAAGTTAGCTTTTAATGTCACAACTGAAGAGGGCAGTTGAAGTTAGCTTTTTAATGTGACAACTGAAGAGGGCAGTTGAAGTTTGCTTTTTAATGTGACAACTGAAGAGGGCAGTTGAAGTTAGCTTTTTAATGTGACAACTGAAGAGGGCAGTTGAAGTTAGCTTTTTAATGTCACAACTGAAGAGGGCAGTTGAAGTTAGCTTTTAATGTCACAACTGAAGAGGGCAGTTGAAGTTAGCTTTTAATGCCACAACTGAAGAGGGCAGTTGAAGTTAGCTTTTAATGCCACAACTGAAGAGGGCAGTTGAAGTTAGCTTTTAATGTCACAACTGAAGAGGGCAGTTGAAGTTAGATTTTAATGTCACAACTGAAGAGGGCAGTTGAAGTTAGCTTTTAATGTCACAACTGAAGAGGGCAGTTGAAGTTAGCTTTTAATGTCACAACTGAAGAGGGCAGTTGAAGTTAGCTTTTAATGTCACAACTGAAGAGGGCAGTTGAAGTTTGCTTTTTAATGTGACAACTGAAGAGGGCAGTTGAAGTTAGTTTTTAATGTCACAACTGAAGAGGGCAGTTGAAGTTAGCTTTTAATGTCACAACTGAAGAGGGCAGTTGAAGTTTGCTTTTTAATGTGACAACTGAAGAGGGCAGTTGAAGTTAGCTTTTAATGTGACAACTGAAGAGGGCAGTTGAAGTTAGCTTTTAATGTGACAACTGAAGAGGGCAGTTGAAGTTAGCTTTTAATGTCACAACTAAAGAGGGCAGTTGAAGTTAGATTTTAATGTCACAACTGAAGAGGGCAGTTGAAGTTAGCTTTTAATGTCACAACTGAAGAGGGCAGTTGAAGTTAGCTTTTTAATGTCACAACTGAAAAGGGCAGTTGAAGTTAGCTTTTTGATGTAACAACTAAAGAGGGCAGTTGAAGTTAGCTTTTAATGTCACAACTGAAGAGGGCAGTTGAAGTTAGCTTTTAATGTCACAACTGAAGAGGGCAGTTGAAGTTAGCTTTTAATGTCACAACTGAAGAGGGCAGTTGAAGTTAGCTTTTAATGTCACAACTGAAGAGGGCAGTTGAAGTTAGCTTTTAATGTCACAACTGAAGAGGGCAGTTGAAGTTAGCTTTTAATGTCACAACTGAAGAGGGCAGTTGAAGTTAGCTTTAATGTCACAACTGAAGAGGGCAGTTGAAGTTAGCTTTTAATGTCACAACTGAAGAGGGCAGTTGAAGTTAGCTTTTAATGTCACAACTGAAGAGGGCAGTTGAAGTTAGCTTTTAATGTCACAACTGAAGAGGGCAGTTGAAGTTAGCTTTTAATGTCACAACTGAAGAGGGCAGTTGAAGTTAGCTTTTAATGTCACAACTGAAGAGGGCAGTTGAAGTTAGCTTTTAATGTCACAACTGAAGAGGGCAGTTGAAGTTAGCTTTTAATGTCACAACTGAAGAGGGCAGTTGAAGTTAGCTTTTAATGCCACACTGAAGAGGGCAGTTGAAGTTAGTTTAAATGCCACAACTGAAGAGGGCAGTTGAAGTTAGCTTTTAATGTCACAACTGAAGAGGGCAGTTGAAGTTAGCTTTTAATGTCACAACTGAAGAGGGCAGTTGAAGTTAGCTTTTAATGTCACAACTGAAGAGGGCAGTTGAAGTTCTTTTAATGTCCAACTGAAGAGGGCAGTTGAAGTTAGCTTTTAATGTCACAACTGAAGAGGGCAGTTGAAGTTAGCTTTTAATGTCACAACTGAAGAGGGCAGTGAAGTTAGCTTTTAATGTCAACTGAAGAGGCAGTTGAAGTTAGCTTTTAACTGTACAACTGAAAAGGGCAGTTGAAGTTAGCTTTTTGATGTAACAACTAAAGAGGGCAGTTGAAGTTAGCTTTTAATGTGACAACTGAAGAGGGCAGTTGAAGTTAGCTTTTAATGTCACAACTGAAGAGGGCAGTTGAAGTTAGCTTTTATGTCACACTGAAGAGGGCAGTTGAAGTTTGCTTTTTAATGTGACAACTGAAGAGGGCAGTTGAAGTTAGCTTTTAATGTCACAACTGAAGAGGGCAGTTGAAGTTAGCTTTAATGTCACAACTGAAGAGGGCAGTTGAAGTTAGCTTTTTAATGTGACAACTAAAGAGGGCAGTTGAAGTTAGCTTTTTGATGTGACAACTAAAGAGGGCAGTTGAAGTTAGCTTTTAATGTCCACAACTGAAGAGGGCAGTTGAAGTTAGCTTTTAATGTCACAACTGAAGAGGGCAGTTGAAGTTAGCTTTTAATGTCACAACTGAAGAGGGCAGTTGAAGTTAGCTTTTAATGTCACAACTGAAGAGGGCAGTTGAAGTTAGCTTTTTAATGTGACAACTAAAGAGGGCAGTTGAAGTTAGCTTTTTGATGTGACAACTAAAGAGGGCAGTTGAAGTTAGCTTTTAATGTCACAACTGAAGAGGGCAGTTGAAGTTAGCTTTTAATGTCACAACTAAAGAGGGCAGTTGAAGTTAGCTTTTAATGTCACAACTGAAGAGGGCAGTTGAAGTTAGCTTTTAATGTCACAACTGAAGAGGGCAGTTGAAGTTAGCTTTTAATGTCACAACTGAAGAGGGCAGTTGAAGTTAGCTTTTAATGTCACAACTAAAGAGGGGCAGTTGAAGTTAGCTTTTAATGTCACAACTGAAGAGGGCAGTTGAAGTTAGCTTTTAATGTCACAACTGAAGAGGGCAGTTGAAGTTAGCTTTTAATGTCACAACTGAAGAGGGCAGTTGAAGTTAGCTTTTAATGTCACAACTGAAGAGGGCAGTTGAAGTTAGCTTTTAATGTCACAACTGAAGAGGGCAGTTGAAGTTAGCTTTTAATGTCACAACTGAAGAGGGCAGTTGAAGTTAGCTTTTAATGTCACAACTGAAGAGGGCAGTTGAAGTTAGCTTTTTGATGTAACACTAAAGAGGGCAGTTGAAGTTAGCTTTTAATGTCACAACTGAAGAGGGCAGT
The DNA here is from genome assembly GCA_023974075.1 of Chaenocephalus aceratus. Lineage (NCBI taxonomy): Eukaryota > Metazoa > Chordata > Actinopteri > Perciformes > Channichthyidae > Chaenocephalus > Chaenocephalus aceratus. The sequence continues at coordinate 9,350 of JAMFTG010001438.1, read as the reverse complement.
TGAAGTTAGCTTTTAATGTCACAACTAAAGAGGGCAGTTGAAGTTAGCTTTTAATGTCACAACTGAAGAGGGCAGTTGAAGTTAGCTTTTAATGTCACAACTGAAGAGGGCAGTTGAAGTTAGCTTTTAATGTCACAACTGAAGAGGGCAGTTGAAGTTAGCTTTTAATGTCACAACTGAAGAGGGCAGTTGAAGTTAGCTTTAATGTCACAACTGAAGAGGGCAGTTGAAGTTAGCTTTTAATGTCACAACTGAAGAGGGCAGTTGAAGTTAGCTTTTAATGTCACAACTGAAGAGGGCAGTTGAAGTTAGCTTTTTAATGTGACAACTGAAGAGGGCAGTTGAAGTTTTGCTTTTTAATGTGACAACTGAAGAGGGCAGTTGAAGTTAGCTTTTAATGTGACAACTGAAGAGGGCAGTTGAAGTTAGCTTTTTAATGTCACAACTGAAGAGGGCAGTTGAAGTTAGCTTTTTAATGTCACAACTGAAGAGGGCAGTTGAAGTTAGCTTTTAATGCCACAACTGAAGAGGGCAGTTGAAGTTAGCTTTTAATGCCACAACTGAAGAGGGCAGTTGAAGTTAGCTTTTAATGCCACAACTGAAGAGGGCAGTTGAAGTTAGCTTTTAATGTCACAACTGAAGAGGGCAGTTGAAGTTAGATTTTAATGTCACAACTGAAGAGGGCAGTTGAAGTTAGCTTTTAATGTCACAACTGAAGAGGGCAGTTGAAGTTAGCTTTTAATGTCACAACTGAAGAGGGCAGTTGAAGTTAGCTTTTTAATGTGACAACTGAAGAGGGCAGTTGAAGTTAGCTTTTAATGTCACAACTGAAGAGGGCAGTTGAAGTTAGCTTTTAATGTGACAACTGAAGAGGGCAGTTGAAGTTAGCTTTTAATGTGACAACTGAAGAGGGCAGTTGAAGTTAGCTTTTAATGTCACACTGAAGGGCAGTTGAAGTTAGATTTTAATGTCACAACTGAAGAGGGCAGTCGAAGTTAGCTTTTAATGTCACAACTGAAGAGGGCAGTTGAAGTTAGCTTTTTAATGTCACAACTGAAAAGGGCAGTTGAAGTTAGCTTTTTGATGTAACAACTAAAGAGGGCAGTTGAAGTTAGCTTTTAATGTCACAACTGAAGAGGGCAGTTGAAGTTAGCTTTTAATGTCACAACTGAAGAGGGCAGTTGAAGTTAGCTTTTAATGTCACAACTGAAGAGGGCAGTTGAAGTTAGCTTTTAATGTCACAACTGAAGAGGGCAGTTGAAGTTAGCTTTTAATGTCACAACTGAAGAGGGCAGTTGAAGTTAGCTTTTAATGTCACAACTGAAGAGGGCAGTTGAAGTTAGCTTTTAATGTCACAACTAAAGAGGGCAGTTGAAGTTAGCTTTTAATGTCACAACTAAAGAGGGCAGTTGAAGTTAGCTTTTAATGTCACAACTGAAGAGGGCAGTTGAAGTTAGCTTTTAATGTCACAACTGAAGAGGGCAGTTGAAGTTAGCTTTTAATGTCACAACTGAAGAGGGCAGTTGAAGTTAGCTTTTAATGTCACAACTGAAGAGGGCAGTTGAAGTTAGCTTTTTAATGTGACAACTGAAGAGGGCAGTTGAAGTTTGCTTTTTAATGTGACAACTGAAGAGGGCAGTTGAAGTTAGCTTTTTAATGTGACAACTGAAGAGGGCAGTTGAAGTTAGCTTTTTAATGTCACAACTGAAGAGGGCAGTGGAAGTTAGCTTTTAATGTCACAACTGAAGAGGGCAGTTGAAGTTAGCTTTTAATGCCACAACTGAAGAGGGCAGTTGAAGTTAGCTTTTAATGCCACAACTGAAGAGGGCAGTTGAAGTTAGCTTTTAATGTCACAACTGAAGAGGGCAGTTGAAGTTAGATTTTAATGTCACAACTGAAGAGGGCAGTTGAAGTTAGCTTTTAATGTCACAACTGAAGAGGGCAGTTGAAGTTAGCTTTTAATGTCACAACTGAAGAGGGCAGTTGAAGTTTGCTTTTTAATGTGACAACTGAAGAGGGCAGTTGAAGTTAGCTTTTAATGTCACAACTGAAGAGGGCAGTTGAAGTTTGCTTTTTAATGTGACAACTGAAGAGGGCAGTTGAAGTTAGCTTTTAATGTGACAACTGAAGAGGGCAGTTGAAGTTAGCTTTTAATGTCACAACTGAAGAGGGCAGTTGAAGTTAGATTTTAATGTCACAACTGAAGAGGGCAGTTGAAGTTAGCTTTTAATGTCACAACTGAAGAGGGCAGTTGAAGTTTGCTTTTTAATGTGACAACTGAAGAGGGCAGTTGAAGTTAGCTTTTAATGTGACAACTGAAGAGGGCAGTTGAAGTTAGCTTTTAATGTCACAACTGAAGAGGGCAGTTGAAGTTAGATTTTAATGTCACAACTGAAGAGGGCAGTTGAAGTTAGCTTTTAATGTCACAACTGAAGAGGGCAGTTGAAGTTTGCTTTTTAATGTCACAACTGAAGAGGGCAGTTGAAGTTAGCTTTAATGTCACAACTGAAGAGGGCAGTTGAAGTTAGCTTTTAATGCACAACTGAAGAGGGCAGTTTGAAGTTAGCTTTTAATGTCACAACTGAAGAGGGCAGTTGAAGTTAGCTTTTAATGTCACAACTGAAGAGGGCAGTTGAAGTTAGCTTTTAATGTCACAACTGAAGAGGGCAGTTGAAGTTAGCTTTTAAATGTGACAACTGAAGAGGGCAGTTGAAGTTTGCTTTTAATGTCACAACTGAAGAGGGCAGTTGAAGTTAGCTTTTTAATGTGACAACTGAAGAGGGCAGTTGAAGTTTGCTTTTTAATGTCACAACTGAAGAGGGCAGTTGAAGTTAGCTTTTAATGTCACAACTGAAGAGGGCAGTTGAAGTTTGCTTTTTAATGTGACAACTGAAGAGGGCAGTTGAAGTTTGCTTTTTAATGTCACAACTGAAGAGGGCAGTTGAAGTTAGCTTTTAATGTCACAACTGAAGAGGGCAGTTGAAGTTAGCTTTTATGTGACAACTGAAGAGGGCAGTTGAAGTTAGCTTTTTAATGTGACAACTGAAGAGGGCAGTTGAAGTTAGCTTTTAATGTCACAACTGAAGAGGGCATTTGAAGTTAGCTTTTAATGTCACAACTGAAGAGGGCAGTTGAAGTTAGCTTTTTAATGCCACAACTGAAGAGGGCAGTTTGAAGTTAGCTTTTAATGCCACAACTGAAGAGGGCAGTTGAAGTTAGCTTTTAATGTCACAACTGAAGAGGGCAGTTGAAGTTAGCTTTTAATGCCACAACTGAAGAGGGCAGTTGAAGTTAGCTTTTAATGTCACAACTGAAGAGGGCAGTTGAAGTTAGCTTTTAATGTCACAACTGAAGAGGGCAGTTGAAGTTAGCTTTTAATGCCACAACTGAAGAGGGCAGTTGAAGTTAGCTTTTAATGCCACAACTGAAGAGGGCAGTTGAAGTTAGCTTTTAATGTCACAACTGAAGAGGGCAGTTGAAGTTAGATTTTAATGTCACAACTGAAGAGGGGCAGTTGAAGTTAGCTTTTAATGTCACAACTGAAGAGGGCAGTTGAAGTTAGCTTTTAATGTCACAACTGAAGAGGGCAGTTGAAGTTAGCTTTTAATGTCACAACTGAAGAGGGCAGTTGAAGTTTGCTTTTTAATGTGACAACTGAAGAGGGCAGTTGAAGTTAGCTTTTAATGTCACAACTGAAGAGGGCAGTTGAAGTTAGCTTTTAATGTCACAACTGAAGAGGGCATTTGAAGTTTGCTTTTTAATGTGACAACTGAAGAGGGCAGTTGAAGTTAGCTTTTAATGTGACAACTGAAGAGGGCAGTTGAGTTAGATTTTAATGTCACAACTGAAGAGGGCAGTTGAAGTTAGATTTTAATGTCACAACTGAAGAGGGCAGTTGAAGTTAGCTTATTTTAATGTCACAACTGAAGAGGGCAGTTGAAGTTAGCTTTTAATGTCACAACTGAAGAGGGCAGTTGAAGTTAGCTTTTAATGTCACAACTGAAGAGGGCAGTTGAAGTTAGCTTTTAATGTCACAACTGAAGAGGGCAGTTGAAGTTAGCTTTTAATGTCACAACTGAAGAGGGCAGTTGAAGTTAGCTTTTAATGTCACAACTGAAGAGGGCAGTTGAAGTTAGCTTTTAATGTCACAACTGAAGAGGGCAGTTGAAGTTAGCTTTTAATGTGACAACTGAAAAGGGCAGTTGAAGTTAGCTTTTTGATGTAACAACTAAAGAGGGCAGTTGAAGTTAGCTTTTAATGTCACAACTGAAGAGGGCAGTAGTTAGCTTATGTCACTAAGAGGCATTAGTAGCTTTTAATGTCACAACTGAAGAGGGCAGTTGAAGTTAGCTTTAATGTCACAACTGAAGAGGCAGTTGAAGTTAGCTTTTAATGTCACAACTGAAGAGGGCAGTTGAAGTTTAGCTTTTTTAATGTCACAACTGAAGAGGGCAGTTGAAGTTAGCTTTTAATGTCACAACTGAAGAGGGCAGTTGAAGTTAGCTTTAATGTCACACTAAGAGGGCAGTTGGAAGTTAGCTTTTAATGTCACAACTGAAGAGGGCAGTTGAAGTTAGCTTTAATGTCACAAAAAAAAAACTGAAGAGGCAGTTGAAGTTAGCTTTTAATGTCACAACTGAAGAGGGCAGTTGAAGTTAGCTTTTTAATGTCACAACTGAAGAGGGCAGTTGAAGTTGCTTTTTAATGTTCACAACTGAAGAGGGCAGTTTGAAGTTAGCTTTTAATGTCACAAACTGAAGAGGGCAGTTGAAGTTAGCTTTTTAATGTGACACTGAAGAGGGCAGTTGAAGTTGCTTTTAATGTGACAACTGAAGAGGGCAGTTGAAGTTAGCTTTTTAATGTGACAACTGAAGAGGGCAGTTGAAGTTAGCTTTTAATGTCACAACTGAAAGAGGGCAGTTGAAGTTAGCTTTATATGTCACAACTGAAGAGGGCAGTTGAAGTTAGCTTTTAATGCCACAACTGAAGAGGGCAGTTGAAGTTAGCTTTTAATGTCACAACTGAAGAGGGCAGTTGAAGTTAGCTTTTAATGTCACAACTGAAGAGGGCAGTTGAAGTTAGCTTTTAATGTCACAACTGAAGAGGGCAGTTGAAGTTAGCTTTTAATGTCACAACTGAGAGGGCAGTTGAAGTTAGCTTTTAATGTCACAACTGAAGAGGGCAGTTGAAGTTTTTATGTCACTGAGCGTTAGTTAGCTTTTAATGTCACAACTGAAGAGGGCAGTTGAAGTTAGCTTTTAATGTCACAACTGAAGAGGGCAGTTGAAGTTAGCTTTTAATGTCACAACTGAAGAGGGCAGTTGAAGTTAGCTTTTAATGTCACAACTGAAGAGGGCAGTTGAAGTTAGCTTTTAATGTCACAACTGAAGAGGGCAGTTGAAGTTAGCTTTAATGTCACAACTGAAGAGGGCAGTTGAAGTTAGCTTTTAATGTCACAACTGAAGAGGGCAGTTGAAGTTAGCTTTTAATGTCACAACTGAAGAGGGCAGTTGAAGTTAGCTTTTAATGTCACAACTGAAGAGGGCAGTTGAAGTTAGCTTTAATGTCACAACTGAAGAGGGCAGTTGAAGTTGCTTTTAATGTCACAACTGAAGAGGGCAGTTGAAGTTAGCTTTTAATGTCACAACTGAAGAGGGCAGTTGAAGTTAGCTTTTAATGTCACAACTGAAGAGGGCAGTTGAAGTTAGCTTTTAATGTTACAACTGAAGAGGGCAGTTGAAGTTAGCTTTTAATGTCACAACTGAAGAGGGCAGTTGAAGTTAGCTTTTAATGTCACAACTGAAGAGGGGCAGTTGAAGTTAGCTTTTAATGTTACAACTGAAGAGGGCAGTTGAAGTTAGCTTTTAATGTTACAACTGAAGAGGGCAGTTGAAGTTAGCTTTTAATGTCACAACTGAAGAGGGCAGTTGAAGTTGCTTTAATGTACACTGAGAGGCAGTTGAAGTTAGCTTTAATGTCACAACTGAAGAGGGCAGTTGAAGTTTGCTTTTAATGTGACAACTGAAGAGGGCAGTTGAAGTTAGCTTTTAATGTCACAACTGAAGAGGGCAGTTGAAGTTAGCTTTTAATGTTACAACTGAAGAGGGCAGTTGAAGTTAGCTTTTAATGTCACAACTGAAGAGGGCAGTTGAAGTTAGCTTTTTAATGTCACAACTGAAGAGGGCATTGAAGTTAGCTTTTAATGTGACAACTGAAGGGGCAGTTGAAGTTAGCTTTTATAATGTCACAACTGAAGAGGGCAGTTGAAGTTAGCTTTTAATGTCACAACTGAAGAGGGCAGTTGAAGTTTGCTTTTTAATGTCAACTGAAGAGGGCAGGTGAAGTAGCTTTTAATGTCACACTGAAGAGGGCAGTTGAAGTTAGCTTTTAATGTTCACAACTGAAGAGGGGCAGTTGGAAGTTAGCTTTTAATGTCACAACTGAAGAGGGCAGTTGAAGTTAGCTTTTAATGTCACAACTGAAAGAGGGCAGTTGAGTTTGCTTTTAATGTGACAACGGAAGAGGGCAGTTGAAGTTAGCTTTTAATGTCACAACTGAAGAGGGCAGTTGAAGTTAGCTTTTAATGTCACAACTGAAGAGGGCAGTTGAAGTTGCTTTTATGTACAAGAGGCAGTTGAAGTTAGCTTTTAATGTCACAACTGAAGAGGGCAGTTGAAGTTAGCTTTTAATGTCACAACTGAAGAGGGCAGTTGAAGTTAGCTTTTAATGTCACAACTGAAGAGGGCAGTTGAAGTTAGCTTTTAATGTCACAACTGAAGAGGGCAGTTGAAGTTAGCTTTTAATGTCACAACTGAAGAGGGCAGTTGAAGTTAGCTTTTAATGTCACAACTGAAGAGGGCAGTTGAAGTTAGCTTTTAATGTCACAACTGAAGAGGGCAGTTGAAGTTAGCTTTTAATGTCACAACTGAAGAGGGCAGTTGAAGTTAGCTTTTAATGTCACAACTGAAGAGGGCAGTTGAAGTTAGCTTTTAATGTCACAACTGAAGAGGGCAGTTGAAGTTAGCTTTTAATGTCACAACTGAAGAGGGCAGTTGAAGTTAGCTTTTAATGTCACAACTGAAGAGGGCAGTTGAAGTTAGCTTTTAATGTCACAACTGAAGAGGGCAGTTGAAGTTAGCTTTTAATGTCACAACTGAAGAGGGCAGTTGAAGTTAGCTTTTATGTGACAACTAAAGAGGGCAGTTGAGTTGCTTTTAATGTCACAACTGAAGAGGGCAGTTGAAGTTAGCTTTTAATGTCACAACTGAAGAGGGCAGTTGAAGTTAGCTTTTAATGTCACAACTGAAGAGGGCAGTTGAAGTTAGCTTTTAATGTCACACTGAAGAGGGCAGTTGAAGTTAGGCTTTTAATGTCACAACTGAAGAGGGCAGTTGAGTAGCTTTTAATGTCACAACTGAAGAGGGCAGTTGAAGTTAGCTTTTAATGTCACAACTGAAGAGGGCAGTTGAAGTTAGCTTTTAATGTCACAACTGAAGAGGGGCAGTTGAAGTTAGCTTTTAAGTGTGCACAACTGAAGAGGGCAGTTGAAGTTAGCTTTTAATGTCACAACTGAAGAGGGCAGTTGAAGTTAGCTTTTAATGTCACAACTGAAGAGGGCAGTTGAAGTTAGCTTTTTAATGTTACAACTGAAGAGGGCAGTTGAAGTTAGCTTTTTAATGTCACAACTGAAAGAGGGCAGTTGAAGTTAGCTTTTAAATGTTACAACTGAAGAGGGCAGTTGAAGTTAGCTTTTAATGTCACAACTAAAGAGGGCAGTTGAAGTTAGCTTTTAATGTCACAACTGAAGAGGGCAGTTGAAGTTAGCTTTTAATGTCACAACTGAAGAGGGCAGTTGAAGTTAGCTTTTAATGTCACAACTGAAGAGGGCAGTTGAAGTTAGCTTTTTAATGTCACAACCTGAAGAGGGCAGTTGAAGTTAGCTTTTAATGTCACAACTGAAGAGGGCAGTTGAAGTTAGCTTTTAATGTCACAACTGGAAGAGGGCAGTTGAAGTTAGCTTTTAATGTCACAACTGAAGAGGGCAGTTGAAGTTAGCTTTTAATGTCACAACTGAAGAGGGCAGTTGAAGTTAGCTTTTAATGTCACAACTGAAGAGGCAGTTGAAGTAGCTTTTAATGTCACAACTGAAGAGGGCAGTTGAAGTTAGCTTTTAATGGTAACAACTGAAGAGGGCAGTTGAAGTTAGCTTTTAATGTCACAACTGAAGAGGGCAGTTGAAGTTAGCTTTTAATGTCACAACTGAAGAGGGCAGTTGAAGTTAGCTTTAATGTCACAACTGAAGAGGGCAGTTGAAGTTAGCTTTTTAATGCACAACTGAAAGGGCAGTTGAAGTTAGCTTTTATGTCACAACTGAAAGAGGGCAGTTGAAGTTAGCTTTTTAATTGTCACAACTGAAGAGGGCAGTTGAAGTTAGCTTTTAATGTCACAACTGAAGAGGGCAGTTGTGAAGTTAGCTTTTAATGTCACAACTGAAGAGGGCAGTTGAAGTTAGCTTTTAATGTCACAACTGAAGAGGGCAGTTGAAGTTAGCTTTTTAATGTGACAACTGAAGAGGGCAGTTGAAGTTAGCTTTTTAATGTCACAACTAAGAGGGCAGTTGAAGTTAGCTTTTAATGTCACAACGAAGAGGGCAGTTGAAGTTAGCTTTAATGTACAACTGAAGAGGGCAGTTGAAGTTAGCTTTTTAATGTCACAACTGAAGAGGGCAGTTTGAAGTTAGCTTTTATGTACACTAAGAGGGCAGTTGAAGTTAGCTTTTAATGTGACACTGAAGAGGGCAGTTGAAGTTAGCTTTTAATGTCACAACTGAAGAGGGCAGTTGAAGTTAGCTTTTAATGTGACAACTGAAGAGGGCAGTTGAAGTTTGCTTTTTATGTGACAACTAAGAGGGCAGTTGAAGTTAGCTTTATGTCACAACTTAGAGGCAGTTGAAGTTAGCTTTTAATGTCACAACTGAAGAGGGGCAGTTGAAGTAGTTTAGCTTTTAATGTCACAACTGAAGAGGGCAGTTGAAGTTAGCTTTTAATGTCACAACTGAAGAGGGCAGTTGAAGTTAGCTTTTAATGTCACAACTGAAGAGGGCAGTTGAAGTTAGCTTTTAATGTCACAACTGAAGAGGGCAGTTGAAGTTAGCTTTTAATGTCACAACTGAAGAGGGCAGTTGAAGTTAGCTTTTAATGTCACAACTGAAGAGGGCAGTTGAAGTTAGCTTTTAATGTCACACTGAAGAGGGGCAGTTGAAGTTAGCTTTTAATGTCACAACTGAGAGGGCAGTTGAAGTTAGCTTTTTAATGTCACAACTGAAGAGGGCAGTTGAAGTTAGCTTTTAA